>PVHX01006914.1:10061-96041 GCA_004024805.1 Geosciurus inauris
ATCCCAGCACTTAGGGAGGCTGAGACAGGAGAATCGCGAGTTCAAAGCCAGCCTCAGCAACGGCGAGGCGCTAAGCAAGCAACTCAGTGAGACCCTGTCTCTACATAAAACACAAAATAGGGCTGGGGATGTGGCTCAGTGGTCGAGTACCCCTGAGTTCAATCCCTGGTACCAAAAAAAAAAAAAAAAAAAAAAAATCTCTCTGTTCTTCACCCTGCTTTAGTTTAATTTAGTTCTTATCATCGTTGTTGGTTTGTTTTGTTGTACTGGGGATTGAATCCGGGGCCTTGTGCATGTAGGCAGGTGCTCTTCCACCGAGCTACAGCCCCCACCCTGCTTTAGCTGTCTTTAAAGAACTTACCCAACATATTACATACACTCCTGTGTGGCTTCACAACAGGCGTGTGTTCCAAGAAAAACACATGCTTCTGTGGCATCAGAGTGGACTTATTAATACAGCTACTAACCAATACAATCTTATGTGACCACAGTAGTATACGTGGTTTGTTGTCTTTCAAAATGTTGTTATATGGCACATCACTGAACTTATTTTCTGGTTCTCTCACTAGTATGTAAATCTAATAAAATAGAGGTTTTATATCATACACTGATGAATCACCTGAGCCCATCATAGCACCTATCCCAGATTCATATAGGTTTTCAAAACATATTTGTTGAGTGAATGAAGCCATTGCAATAGCCAACCAAACTCAGCATAAAATAGTAGACACCAAAAGATAATGAATTCAAAAAATTATGAGAGATTATCAGGCTGCCTCATCCCTCACCTTCCCAGGCAGAAAGGTAAGCTAGAAGAGGGAGGTGATGGCTGGAGAGGTTTTTTGTTTTGGTTTTGGTACTGGGGACTGAACCCAAGGGTGCTCAACCAGTGAGCCACATCCCCAGCCCTTTTTATTTTTTACTTTGCGACAAGGTCTAGTTAAATTGCTCAGGGCCTTGCTAATTTGCTGAGGCTGGCTTTGAACTTGCAATCCTCCTGCCTTATCTTCCCCAAGTTGCTGGAATTATAGGTGTGCACCACTGCCCCTAGTGAGAGAGATTTTTAAATCTCACTGGGTATAGTGGAGCCTGCAGGAGATAAATGGTGTTTTTAGCCTTTTTTTTACAAAGGTCTCCCTACGTCTGTCTCCTTGTAGGCTTCTGTGCCTTCTTCATCATCCCTTGGCTGAGGGGTGGCAGGATTGCTTTACTACTTGCAGCACTGGGTACCTGCTTAGAAGCCTTTTGATTTCAAACAAAGATTTATTGAGCATTTTGCATGAGCCAAAGAATTATGACCGGTACAGAGTATACAGAGATGAATAAAACTTAGTTAACTTCAGTGTGACATGGGAAGGCAGACAAATTGGAGCATTTTCCTAAAATGTGACAAGTGCCTGAGGAAAGCCCAAAGGGAGGTGACAAAGGTGAGTTAGGGAACTATTAGGGGGTTGGTAATACTTGAAGGTAAGAATTAGTTAAGCAAAAGAATTAGAAAGGCATTCCTGATGAGTGGAACAACATGAAAAAAAAAAAGGCCTTTAAAGAGGCATGTGAGCAAAGTTCATTTTATGAGTAGCAGGAACACAATTTGGGGGCTGCACCCAGAAAACATTCAGTGGTTTCTCATCAGCTGTCACTTAGCTTTTGTTTCCTGAGCACTTTTTTTTCCCCCTAGTACTGGGAATTGAACCTAGGGTGTTCTACCACTGAGCCACATCCCCAGCCCCTCCCCCCTTTTTTTATTCTGGATAGGGTCTCACTAAATTGCTAAGGCTGACCAGAACTTAAGATCCTTTAACCTCAGCCTCCTGAGTTGCTGGGATTACAGGAATGTGCCACCATGCCCCATTTATACTTCCTTACTGATTCAAAAGTGCCAAGTGCATAGGAGGAAATTGAGGAGGGTTATCTTGTTCCAGGAAGGGTGAGATTTGCTCTGAGGAGTGTGCTGAAGTACTGACCCTCCTTCCCTATTTACCCATCCCTAGCTGCCACCCAAAGGGAAACTCCGAAGCCTGTGCAGCCAGCATGTTGAAAAGTTGCAAATCTTCCAGCATCTTCACCCCATCGTGGTCCAAGCTGCTTTCCCCCCACTCTACAAGGAACTCTTCAGCACTGAAATCGAGTCCCCTGAAGGACTGTCCAAGTGACCTAAGTGAGGGATGCCTTTCTTCTCCCTTCAGCCTGCTGGCCCACTTCAAGGATCCGGGTCCACCCTCAGCCTTTCCCCTCCCCATATCTTGGAGGGCTGTCCTTGACAATACTCTGGAAATGAGCAAATACTGAGACTGGTTTTCTGCCCCCAGATTTACCTGGCAGTGGGTCAACAGCCAGAGGGTAGAGATGGAGGAACACCATCTCCAGCCTTGGCCTTGTTCTGTATCATCTCCCACACCCTCCACTGGTCTTCTGGGAGTGTGGGGTTGATGGGATAGGAGCTCTAGGAGGACCAAGGTGTCCTCAAGAAAACAGGGAATCCAGGGCACCCTGGACGAAAAGAACTCAACTCTGGGCTCAGAAGCTAAGAATAGGCCTTCAAAATACCTCATTGCATTTCCCCGTGAGCTTTGGTTAGGGGAGATGGATCAAGCTCAGAGACTGTTGGCGAGAGCCCAGAAGGTCCTGTATATAACATGAATCTGGATCCTTAGATTTTCTGCCTTCTTCCTTCCTCTCATTTCAGCAAAGAAGTTGTTGGGCACCCTGCTCTTTGCCTGGGATCTAAAAAACCTTGATATATGGAGGATAAGAATGGGACAGGGGTGAAGGGAGGGGGATAATTGTCATATGGGATTTGGGTGTGAGGGGAGGGTACACAACGGAGGCCAATAGCATCAAGTCAAGAGATACAGAGGTAGCACTTAAACCTCTTATGTGCACTTTAAAGATAAACTGTAGGAGTCTGATCAGAGATACACATTCACACACAAGCGAAACACGTGCAAACTCGACCTGCAATTATGCAGTTCTGTAGTCACATTTGGTCTGACACAAACTGTCTCATCCTGAGGTCACAGCTCAGAGAAACCTAGTGACCTCAGAAAGAATCTCAATCTGGCACAATCCCATAACATTTCCATGGTGATCCAGCCCACCAATCTTACACTTGGAGTGGTCCAAACTCCAACCCAGCTCCAACTGTATTCTATCATAAGAACTACCAAGAGGCTAGGTGTGGTAGAGAATGCCTGTAATCTCAGCTACTCTAGAGGTCGAGGCATAAGGATCACAAGTTCAAGGCCAGTCTCAGCAACTTAGTGAGACCCTGTCAAAAAATATAAAAAGGGCTGAGGATGAAGCTCACTGGTAAAGCACCTCTGGATTCAATCAAAAATAAGTAAATAGATAAATAAATACCTCCAAGAGAAGCAGAGAGAGCTGGACCCTGGTCATCAAAAGGCTAAAGACAGACACTGGGAAGAGGAAGGCTTCCTTGGTCAGAGACTGCTCTCCCTATGGGAAAAGGAGGGTGATGCCATCCATGGCTCTGTGACCGGCTGCCACTGAATCTACCATGAGGAGGTGACAGGAAGCAGGGCAGGGACCTGGTTCTCTGTTGTGACCTTGTCCCAGAATTTCCTTTGCTTCAGAAATAGCTATGAACCCTCATAGGAGAACTAAACAACAGGTGATGGGAGGGGATTTTTTTTCCTCTCGAGAGGGATTTAGCTGGGTAAACATAAACCCTAACTTGTACAGTTCTCTATAAAATGATTTTAAAAGGCAAGAAGTATGTGTGTGTGTGTCAGGGGATGGAGAGAATCCTAAATATGACTATCTATGTGCCTGCTCTCTGGTCTCTTTTTGTGTCAGTCAGAAACTCATTGGCATTATAAGAATTCTAGACCCCTTGATCCTCCCCAGGCTGAGCAACGTCCCCCGCACTCCAGGCTCCTAAGCTAATCCTCAGGTACTTCCACTGAAGGCGCCTCAAACTAAGCTCCACGGGGAATGTAGTGGAATAAGAACTTTTCCATACATGATACCCACCGGGGCTGTTCAGATACAGAGGTTGCACAGAATTGCCCTGCTTCTGGGAAACCAAAAGACAATCCTCTGGAAGATGGTTAGCTGGGGAGCTCCCTAGCTCCCTGGAGAGGAGTCAGGATGGCGGAGAGACCCTTTCATGCTACCCGGCTGCCTCTCTTGCAGACCGGTTCCTGGCATAGAGCCTCCCCCCGCCGCTTCTTTCCTCCACTGACATCCTGTAGTGGCCGCTTGCTGCAGACCTCCCTGGTTGCTTTATTTATTTATTTTGCACCAACAGGGTTGCTGCAGACTCATTCTCGCCTGATTTAAAAAAAGAGAGAGAGGAAAAAAAAAAAAAGGAGAAAGGCTTCCTGGCTCTTTTCTCTCCCTCTGTCTTGGCAGCAACGACCACAGCAGTAGCAGGAGCGGCGGCAACAGCAGCAGTGGCGGTGGCGGTGGCGGTGGCAGGCAGGCGGGCAGCGGGAGTGGGAAGCGAGGCACAGAGGGGAGGTGCAGTGGCCCCAGGTACAGCTCGAATGGGACGGGACCCCCAGCCCTGGATAGATGCAGTGTCCAACTTGATGTCACCCTCCAGCGTCTCTGGTAAGTGCCCCTACCCTCTGTCCCAAACGGCAGCTGCCCTTTTCCATAACATTTTCAGAGACAAAGCCAAACCAGTGTGCTTGTCAATGAAAGAGGGTTTGTACCCCACCCCCGCAAACCATTAATCCTGGTGCCATGGGACTTTCATGGGCAAACTAAAATTTCCAGGTGCCCCTGGGTGGAAGGACTCCATGGAGACCTCCTCCATCTTCTCCCCCAGAGATCCCTCTACCCCTGGGCAGAGTTTTCCCCCATGGTCAGTGTGGCTATTCCAGAAATCTTTCCCCCAGGAGTTCCCTCCTCACACAGGACCCTATGCCTCAGTCAGGTGAGCTTTAAAGAGGACACTCATGTTCACATATGTCTCTGAACTGCCACATCAGGGCAAGAAGGAAGCTCCCTATCCTTGACAGGGATGATGCCCCCACCCCATTGAAGGAGAGAAAGAAATGGTCTGACACCTATCTCCTCCTGCAAAGTGGCTGGAAGCCAGTCCCGTATCCATGGAGCTTGGCAAGTTTGTGATTAAATTAGCCACCTTATAAATAAAAGAATCTGGCTCCAGGTCCCCCAGCCCCTGGCCCAGCAGGTTTGGGAGACTAAGAGGGAACAGGAAGGAAGGAAGCTGGGTTACATGCTTCATTGCACTTTTGCTGAATGCAGAGCAAAAAGGATGAGTAGGAACTGCAGCGACAGTGATGAAGAGCTAACTGTCAGGTGGACTTCCCAGAACAGGCACAGCAAGAAGGGAGGCTGGGTGTTCCTCTCCTTGGAGAACTCCTAGCATGCCAGATACCTGTTAGGTTACAGTAAGGGCAAAGGAGGCCACTAGAAGCCTCTGCCCCTTGCCGTTCTTTTCCATCCTCCAAGCCTCCGAACAGTTCCCTGCATTCCTCTGCGTTTTTACACCCCGCTAAAATGTAATGCTGGGGGGTCTAACTTGGTCTCTTTCTTTAGTTTCCCAACTACTACAATCCTCTGAGGTAGCTAGAGGATAGCCTCTAGAATGACCCTGCTAAAGGAGGGTGGAGAATGGAAAGGAAGAGGAAGAAGTCACACTGTCCTGTGTTCCACATGGGAGAAAATAGGGCACATAGCAGAAAGCTGATCCCACAGGACCCAGAAAGTCTGAAGCCTCAAAGCCCAGAAGTAATCAGGACCTGCAGCCAGGGATGCTGCCTCCAGGAGAATCAGCTGGCTCTTGCTACTATCACGTTAGCCACCCCTTGCCAACTCCAATACTTTCCCTCCCTTGGGGGTCCCTATTGCACTGAACAGTGCAAATTGAGGTAACTACTAAAGACCTCTTTTCCTCTGTCACCTCAGACAACCTCTGATGATCATTATAGTCACCATCTTCCTGATATTTCCCAAGTTCCTGGTACCCAGAAACCCAGATGTCTGCTGTGCCAGCCAGGGGCTCCTTTTCTCCCCACCCCACAGCATCAGGTCAGATGCTATCTCTCCTCCCTTATCTATGTCTCCCAGAATCACAATCCATCTTAGCCCAGGCCAGTAGCTCGCTCTCAGATTCACACACAGACTAGAATCAAAACACTATTAAGAAGGGTTATAAGAGCCGAGCACAGTGGCACATGCCTGTAATCCCAACAGCTCAGGAAGCTGAGGCAGGAGGATCACAAAGCTAGCCTCAGCAGTTTAGCAAAGCCCTAAGCAACTTAGCGAGATTCTGTCTCAAAATAAAAAATGAAAAAGGGCTAGGGATGTGTTTAGTGGTTAAGTGTTCCTGGGTTCAATCCTTGGTATTAAAAAGAAGAAGAAGGGTGCTGAGAGAAGAGTGAGGACAAAGCAACTCGAACTTCATCTGCAGGAAAGGAGGGGCTGGTAAGAGATTCCCAGCTCCCCTGTAGAATGCCCCTCACCCTGGGTCACGGCTAATGGACAGCTGGGCTGTTGTCCACACAGGCATTCTGGGGAGACTGGATCTGCTAGTCCAGACTTCAGGCCCTGGGCCAGGCTGAAGGAGTACAGAGACAGGGGGCAGAGCTGAGGCCTGCATGAACCTGGGGTGACAGCTGAGGTGAGGACCTTTCTCCAGTCAGACCTGGCCAAGGATGTGCTTTCCTTGAGCCCTAGGCAAAGCCATAGGTACATGACATGGGAGAGCAAGGGTGGGCTGAGGGAGAACAGAACGCGGGGAGCAGATATCTGAGAGAAGGGATCTAAGTTATTCCTGGATCTTACAGACACAGGGGAAAACCATTGTAATGGTCTCTCTGTAGAGAGACTCAGAGTTACTTCCCTTTTGCTGCCTGTCCCATCCTAATAAAACTTTCCCCACGGAAATTAGGTTGACTAGGGTTTCGTGAGCTAGTTATGGTAAGCACATGGCTGGTTAACCAGGCCTGAGATGGGGAAGAAAGGAAAGATTCCCCAAAGAGGAGTCCCAGGAAGCCCCAGGGAGGTGGTGTAACAGAATTCTTCCTAGTTCTGTAACCTACTTGCTGGAAACACCAAGACAGACCAATTTCACTCCTCAAAAAGGAGGGCTAGAGAAAGTCCAGGGTCACCATCATCTGAAGCCTCTTTCCAAAAGGGCCATGTCATCATCTCTTCCAGGACTCAAGAGGGGATGGATGCAGCCACAGCTCCAAAGCAAGTCTGGCCCCCATGGTGCCCCCTCCTTTTCCTGCTCCTCCTGCCTGGAGGTAGCAGTGGTAGCTGCCCTGCCATGTGTGACTGTGCCTCCCAGCCCCGAGCGGTGCTGTGTGCCCATAGGCGACTAGAAGCTGTCCCTGGGGGACTTCCATTGGACACTGAGCTCCTGGACTTAAGTGGGAACCGCCTGTGGGGGCTTCAGCGAGGCATGCTTTCCCGACTGGGCCTGCTCCAGGAACTGGACCTCAGCCACAACCAGCTCTCTACCCTTGAGCCTGGGGCCTTCCATGGTCTACAAAGCCTACTCACCCTGAGGCTGCAGGGCAATAAGCTCCGAATTGTGGGGCCTGGGGTCTTTTCAGGCCTGTCTGCCCTCACACTGCTAGACCTTCGCCTCAACCAGATTGTTCTCTTCCTAGATGGAGCCTTTGGTGAGTTAGGCAGCCTCCAGCAGCTGGAGGTTGGGGACAATCACCTGGTGTTTGTGGCTCCAGGGGCCTTTGCAGGACTAGCCAAGCTGAGCAGCCTCACCCTGGAGCGCTGCAACCTCAGTATGGTGCCTGGCCTAGCCCTTGCCCGGCTCCCAGCACTAGTGGTCCTTAGGCTTCGGGAACTGGATATTGAGAGGCTGCCAGCTGGGGCATTACGGGGACTGGGGCAACTAAAGGAGCTGGAAATCCACCACTGGCCATCTCTGGAAGCTCTGGACCCTGGGAGTCTGATTGGGCTCAATCTGAGCAGCCTGGCCATCACTCACTGCAACCTGAGCTCCGTGCCCTTCCAAGCTCTGTACCACCTGAGCTTCCTCAAGGTTCTGGATCTATCTCAGAACCCTATCTCTGCCATCCCAGCCCGGAGGCTCAGCCCCCTGGTACGGCTCCAGGAGCTGCGACTATCAGGGGCCTGCCTCACCTCCATTGAGGCCCATGCCTTCCACGGCTTGACAGCCTTCCACCTGCTGGATGTGGCAGATAATGACCTTCAGACCCTGGAGGAAACAGCTTTCCCTTCTCCAGACAAACTGGTCACTCTGAGGCTGTCTGGCAACCCCCTAACCTGTGACTGTCGCCTCCTCTGGCTGCTCAGACTCCGTAGCCACCTGGACTTCGGCACATCCCCTCCTGCCTGTGCTGGCCCCCAGCATGTCCAAGGGAAGAGCCTGAGGGATTTTTCAGACATCCTGCCTCCAGGGCATTTTACTTGCAAACCAGCCCTGATCAGAAAGTCTGGGCCTCGGTGGGTCATTGCAGAGGTGGGAGGACATGCCATTTTTTCCTGCTCAGGAGATGGAGACCCAGCCCCCACTGTCTCCTGGATGAGGCCTCAGGGGGCTTGGCTGGGAAGGGTGGGGAGAGTAAGGGTCCTAGAGGATGGGACACTGGAGATCCGCTCAGTACAGCTACAGGACAGAGGGGCCTATGTCTGTGTTGTCAGCAACGTAGCTGGGAATGATTCCCTGAGGACCTGGCTGGAAGTAATTCAACTTGAACCACCAAATGGCACTCTCTCTAACCCCAACATCACCGTGCCAGGGATCCCAGGGCCTTTCTTTCTGGATAGCAGGGGTGTGGCTATGGTGCTAGCGGTTGGCTTCCTCCCCTTCCTCACCTCAGTGACCCTCTGCTTCGGCCTGATTGCCCTCTGGAGCAAGGGCAAGGGCCGTGTCAAACACCATATGACCTTTGACTTTGTGGCACCACGGCCCTCTGGGGATAAGAATTCTGGGGGTAATCGGGTCACTGCCAAGCTCTTCTGACTTTTCCTTCCACACAGAGGACCCAGACAAGTCCAATTCAGATATCAAAGGGAAAGACAGAACCAAGCAGAACCTCATCCCAAGCAGCCAAGATCTCTCAAACCTGCCATCTGCCTTGTGCCAGCAACTAGTGATGCCTCCTGAGAAAGTGGCTGGTGTCCGTGCCTTTCTAGTCTGAGGACAGCACCATCATCTCTTCTCCGAGTATGCAAGGAATTTGTAGATATAGACCCTGTAGTCCACCCAGCCCTCCCTTCACCCCCACAACCAAGGTTCCAGTCTATTGTTCTAATTACTAGGCTTTCTTTGCATAATTACATTCTTTAATAACCAATACCATTTTCCAATCATAGTTATGATTGTTTTAGAGGTGACTGGGAAGTGCCACTTGCTTCTTGGGGTCTCTGTTCCTCACCCAGGCAGTTTCCCTTTCTTTTCTGCTCCCCATCACACCCCAGTTCCAGGTGCAAGGAACCAGAGCGAAGGATTCTCAAGCTAAGGAGAAGAGGATGCATGTGTGTGATACGGGGGAGGATGGATCACACACTGGCACTGTGTCTGCATGAGCCACCGCCTTCCTCTGTCTGTCTGATCATTAAACCTGCTGCCAAAAGGTCACTACAGGCGCAGCCAAAACAAAACACGATCTCTGGAACTTTATTTCAGTCTATTTCCTCCCATCTTCCCCTTTCTGCTTATTAACCATGACCCAATGGCCTCACCTCCACCTAACCCAGCTTAACATACAGGGCAAGGGGGCCTATTGTGCCTGGAAAGATGAGCAGCTGCTTCCAGTCTCAATCCTTTTCCTTTTACTCCCCTTCTCTGGAGCTGGGGCAACTTCCAGGGGATCCTTGTGCAGAAATCCCAGCCTAGGATACCCAGCTCCTTCCCTTCTTTCTAGTCTTTCTGGTGTCACAGATTCCCTATTGCACTACGGCTGATAACTCTAGAGGGAACGCCTAGAAAATGACTAACAAATGCAAAGCTGTCAAAGGAGAGAGATCCAGAATACAGAAGGGGCTAGGCTGAGAGGAACACGAGAGCACAGCCCAGCAAGTGCAAAGTGGAGGGAAGAAGGGAGCAGCGGGATCTGTCTGCCTGGTTACTTTCCACCTCCCTTCTGTAGCAACCCTGGATGTGTGTTTGGCACAGCCCTAGTGGGAAGTTGTCTCTGGACAGACGTCACCGAGACAGGGAAGTGGAATGAGAGGTTTGGAACTGCTGACTACCACAAAGTGTGTTTCAAACAGAGGACAAAGCAAAGCCCCAAAAAGTAGAGATGCTGAGAGCTCAAAAGATCAGGCGACAGTCTCAGCATCATCAGAAGGGGAGGAGCAATAAGGAGCAGAGAGGAGCAGGAGGGACTGACAAGTGGAGAATCACGCGGCCCCAGGGAGCCTTTCTTTCTCTGCAGCAGCATCTGCCCAAGCGTCCTTAGTTTCCCTTCTCCTCGTGAAGTCCCCTCCCACCCCACACCAAACCTTACGCAGACATCATGAGCTTCCTAGCCGCTGCTGTTTGTCCTTGGTCTGAGGAGACTCTACTCATTACAACAGTGCCAGCTCAAACTGTCCCTGACAGGTGAGGGCAGCCAGTGCCATGGAGAAGGCAAAGCTGGACTTCAGGCCAGGCAAGCTCTTTAGTGGGGCAGAAGTGAATGCGAGAACCCAGCAGTGCAGGGAGTGAGACTGAAGAAATCAAAATTCTTGAAAAGTAGGTATCCCTGAGTCCTCCTCCCCAAGCTCCCCCACTTATGCACAACTCAATTAGCATCCCAGGAACCTCCCCCTCTCTGGTTTATGAAGTGCCCTCCTCCCAATAAACTTCCACCAGCTTATCAGATTGGGACTTGGGAGTCTGGCGCCAGTGGTTTTCAGTCTACTTGTCCTCTCTGCAATGCAGGTAAGGGCAGAAGCAGCCCTGCTGTTCGGAGAAGCTTCTCTGTGTAGCCCCTGGGGCGGGCAGTCAAGAACAGATGAACGTCTGGCACAGGGAGATGCTGTTTTCCAAAGTCTCAATAACAGAGACACCCAACAGGAAATAAAGTTGAGTCACATGTGTAATTTCAAATATTCTAGGGGCCCCATTAAAAAAGTCTAAATCAAACAATACGATTAATTTCAAAACTAGATTTTATTTAACCCAGTATACCCAAACTATTTTCATTTCAACATGTTATCAATATAAAAATCAATGATGAAATACTTAACATTATTTTTTCATACTTGGTCTTTGAAATCCACTGTATATTTTATATTCATAGGGCATTTCACATTTCAATTAAATCAATAATTTTTTTTTTTAACTGGAAATACCTGTATACAGATTTCATTAAACTCACTGCTAGAAAAGTAGATTCACATATCCAAGTTGTTCCAAACATACTTAAAAGTTTTCCAATAACTAAATCAAGCATCTATTTTAAACTTTAAACTATTACAATTAAATAAATATAAAATCCCATTCTTCAGTTGCACTATCACCTTTAAAAGTGCTCAATGACCACATGTGGCCAGCAGCTACTATACAGCTAGATGGCCCTAAGCATAGAGTAGGGTCTCTCTAGTGGACAAAATATTACCCAAGAAAGAGTATTTCTCACTACCACCCTGCCACCCCTATTCTCCTTTCCCAGTTTTTCCAAGATAGCTTCAAGGGTTAAAGCCTGCTAAGTGACCAAGTTAATGTGATGAGCATTTATACAGCTTGTCAAATCACCAACAACCCAGTCCTTCCTCTTTTTTTTTAAAATATATACTTGATTAACCTTTATTTTTATTTATTTTTATGTGGTGCTGAGGATCAAATTCAGTGCTTCACACATGCTAGGCAAGAACTCTACCACTGACCCACAACCTCAGCCCCCAGTCCCTCCTCTTGCCTGTCTGGAAAGGCTGCTCTTAGCTCAGTTGTGACTCTACAGGCTTGTGTGTGTGCCAATGAGGGTGCAATTGCAAATGGGGACGTGAGTGAGTATACCACATGGTTTTGTGGGGCATGTCCACATGCAAGGATGTAATAAAGGCAGTTCAATGGAGCTCTGTCCAGGATGGGAGAGAAGAAAACTGCTCAGAGAGAAGAAAACATTTATTTAGGCCCTCCTCTATGTAAATGGCCTTATATATGTTTTCTTACTGAATCCTCACATCAACCCCATATGGTAGGTAGGCATCTTAGCTCATCAACTAAAAGTCAAATAGATTTAAGTTGCTCAAGTTGCTCAAGGGCACACAGCTGGTTACTAGGGAACTATATTTGAATTCAAAACCCATGGTTTCCACCATACTGCCACATTCACTGTTATAACTTCTTCTCCCAGGACCTCTCACTTGCAGGACATGAACTGTGACAAAGGTGACCTCTTCCACCTCACTCAATAACTTTTAAGGGCAACAGATCTGTTGTTAATCCTCAACTTCCTTCCATAACTCTCAGGAAATTGTTTTTACCTTTTCTGCTTCATCCCTTTTCCTAATGCTCTGCTTCTACCTCCAGGATGGGTAGAAAGGACCAGAAATTCCAGGAATCAAGCAGACTGATAGGGAATGCCTGTCTCCCAGCAAGGGACCCTCTTATGATTAAATATGAAGGCTTTAGATTTCCTAGTTCCTTTTCTGGGTTCTAACCTCAGCAATCTCTTAGGTTAGAGAAAGGCTGTTCAGAAATGTTCCAGATGGTTGAACAATCTGTAAGCTATCTGAATCCATTCACTCTGCCCACCCTCTGCCTACCCCTGCTTGGCAGGTCATTCCTGAAATCATCTCATCACACCCTCCTTCCACCCCTCCTCTCCTCCATCTCAGTCATGGTCTCAACTAGGCTGAGAGAACTTTAGACCCAAAGTACTCTGGCACCATTTCAGCATGTCTCATTTTAGCCCCTGATATATTCTTTCTCTAATTTCTGACTCCCATTTCCTTAGCCAGGCTAGATCCTGATTCAGGGAATGAGAGTACTGCAAGGCAATGATCCTCAACTTTGAAACATGGACCCCTCTGAAAATAACTGGTGCAAGTTAGGAACAAAAATATTTATCTAGTCATTTGGAAGCCATCACAGATCCTATGGGATGCAGGTTAGGAACCTCTACTGGGGCCCAGGTCCGATGGTACACACCTATAACCTCAGCAACTGGAGAAGCTAAGGCAAGAGAATCGCAAGTTCAAGGACAGCCTCAGCAACTTAGTGAGACACTGTCTCAAAATAAAAAATAAACCTGGGTGCAGTGGCACACACCTGTAATCCCAGTGGCTTGGGAGGCTGAGGCAGGAGGATCACAAGTTCAAAGCCAGCCTCAGCAACTTGGAAGGCACTTGGCAACTCAGCAAGTCACTGTCTAAATAAATTTTAAAATAAATTTTTTAAAAGGGCTGGCGTTGTGGCTCAGTGGTTAAGTACCCTGAGTTCAAAAATAAAAATCTTTAAAAAATAAAAATGGCTTGGGATGTAGCTCAGTGGTAAAGTGTCCTTCAGTTTAATTCCCAGTACCAAAAAGAAAAGAAAAAACCCCTGCTGTGGAAGCCTTTGGCTTCAGGAGGGAAAGCTGAGGGCTTAGGTTGCCTTTGCTGCCTGGAGTCCACTGGAGGCAAGGAGAAAGGCTGGGAAGGACTACAGTGTGAAGATGTCTAGCATAGGTGGTGGAATGGGCCCTGTCCCCTTCTCTCATTAGCATGCATTCCTCAAGGACAGGCAGGAGACTTGCTCTACATAAGTGTGAGGATAACTCAGACTGGAGGAAGTCTAAGACTAGAGATTCCCAAGTCATGTTTTGTAAGGGAAACCAAGCAAGACTTGGGAGTTGGGAGGTAGTAAATAGCTAGAGAGGCTGAGAAGAATCTCTCCCAGGATACCTGCCACCATTCATCAGTCTGATCTAAAGATGCAATAGCACCAGCATAAATTATGAGAATAAGGCTCTTGCTCCTAGTTGCTGGTTTCTGATAAAGAGGCTTGATAAATGGAGGAGAAAGGGGTGACTCCTATTGATAGGCAAAAGGAGAGGTAAGTGCTGTTTTTCAAAGACTTAGACAACTGAATGTTGTTTGAATGGCTCATTCACACGTTGTATGGGAAGGGAACTCTGAGTAGACAAGGCTCTGGAGTCAGGCTACCTGTGTCTAGGAAGCCCTCATCGCCCAGACACTAGCTAAATTCTACTATCCTGTTTCAGGTTTATTGAATGGTAACACCTGCTCACCGAATTCTCTGTTAACCCAGACCTTCTGTTAACTTATTTCACCTACTGCCTCCTGCAGCTTATTCAGAACACCCATCAAGGAAAGAGAATGGACTCTAAGGAACTAGAGATGAAAATGCAGAAATTACTATTCACGCTCAATCTCTCAATTCTGATTTGGGTTCTTAGAAGGAAAATGAAATGAAAATTCCAAATGCACAGTGACATGAAGAGTGAATTTGGAATCACCGATTAGAATCACTTCCACTAAAGTTATTTCCTCTACTCCTCAACCTTATCAGCCAGTTAGAAGTTAACATTCTTTTTAAAAACTTCCAGGAATAGTAATTCCACCTGGCTTTTCACTGCCCTGATTATGAAACTCCTTTTGTGGCATCATTTGATTCTCTTTTTCTTAATATTTATTTTTTAGTTGTAGGTGGACAGAATATCTTTATTTTATTTTTATGTGATGCTGAGGATCGAACCCAGTGCCTCACGCGTACTAGGCGGGCACGCTACCACTGCGCCATAACCTCAACCCCATCATTTGATTCTTAATCCCTATTTTGTACTTCCATTTCATTTCCTCTTTTTTTGCCTACCCCACCCCCATTGGAGCTGGATGATGATGGATTTATAAAGTTAATGCTGCACCTTTTATAGCAACATTGGTCATACCTTGGATTTAAACTACTCTGTACCCTTTCTAAAATAAAAATAGCTATAGCAGTCAAGACACTCAAAATACCCAGGAATAATCTAAACAAGAAACATGTAAATGATGAAAACTTTAAAACACTACTGACAGGATGTCAATGACTTCAGTTTATAGGAAGATTCTAAATCATAAATACAATTTTCCTTTAAGTAATCTAAAAATATGTGATTCCAATCAAAATAACATTAACCACAGAAAAGTAAATTATGGCACAATATAAATATACTACACAGTAATACAAACAAATGGCTTAAAATTATATACTATGTGACTGAATCTCACAGAAATAATTTAAACAAAGGAAGCCAGACACAAAGGAGTATATACTCTGTAATTGTGTGTTTGTGTGTGTGTGTGTACCAGGCAAAACTAGATTATAGTACTAGAAGTCAGAAGAGTGGTTATCCTTGAGGGTAACAGTGACTGGAAGGGGACACAAGACAGCTTCTGGGGCACTGATACTGTTCTGGTTTTTGAACTGGTGCTGGTTATGAAAATGTATTCCATTTTTTAAAATTCATCAAAATGTGTACTTATCATTTGTGCATTTTTCTGCATGTATATTGTACATTAATTTTAAAAGTTGTGTTCAAAACCCAAATTATATCAATTGTTTAAAAAAAAAAAACCAGAATGTAGATAGAACACAGATAGATCAAGGGAACAAAATGAAAAATCCAGAAACGGACTCGGATATGTGTAGGAATTTGGGCATTATAAAGAAGGGTTGGATAAAACAAAACTCTATCTCACATCTTTATACGAAAATAAATTTCAGATGAATCAAATATCCACATTATGTGGGATGGGGATATAGTTCAGCGGTATAGCACTTGCCTAGCATGAGCAACACCAAAGGTTCAATCCCTAGTACTGCAAAAATGACAAAAAAAAAAAAAAAACCTCAAAAATTCACATACGGGCTGTGATTGTGGCTCAGCGGTAGAGCGCTTGCCTCGCATGTGTGAGGCCCTGGGTTCGATCCTCAGCACCACGTACAAAGCAATAAAATAAAGACATTGTGTCCATCTACAACTAAAAAAAATTAAAAAAAAAAATTCACATACAAAAAAATATGTTTTTTTGTTTGTTTGTTTGTTTGTTACCAGGGATTGAACTCAAGGGTACTCAACCACTGAGCCACATCTCCAGCCCTATTTTGTGTTTTTATTTAGAGATAGGGTCTCACTGAGTTGCTTAGTGCTTCACCGTCGCTGAGGCTGGCTTTGAACTCGCAATTCTCCAGTCTCAGCCTCACAAAGTGCTGGGATTACGGGCACGCACCACCGCGCCCAGCTAGAGTAGTTTTTTAAAAAATAAACTTTGGTGGGAAACTTTTCTAAATATGATATAAAACCCAAAAGTTATCAAAGAAAATGTTGATATGTTCAACTACATATAAATTTTTAAAATTTCATTTGGAAAAAATCACCATAAACAAAGTTAAAAGACACAGAACCAGCTGGACATTACATTACATGCTTGTCATCCCAGAGATTTGGCAGAGGCAGAAGTACCGAAAGCTTGAGGCCAGCCTAGGCAATTTAGCAAGACACTGTCTCAAAATAAAAAATAAAAAGGACTGGGAATGTAGTTAAATGGTAGAACACCCTGGAGTCCAATCCTGGTACCACCACCACCAAAAAAAAAAAAAAAGACATAAACCCAAATGGGAAAAGAGGAAAATATTTTTAACTTAAATACAAAGGGTAAATATTAAGGAAAGATTCAATAAGCAATAAAAATATTAACAGTCTATAAATAGATAATTTACAAAAATACAATTGCCAGATAAACATATTAAAGGACCCTCAACCTATAAAGAAATGAAAATGAAAATTGTAATGAGATACCATTCACACTGTCAAAAATCAAGACGTGATAACACACTGTGTAAGTGTGCTATGAAACAGCTTTTTCACACATTGCTGATGGGAGAGAAAACTTTAAACTTCTGAGAAAGGCAATCTGGCAATGTTATACTTACCAAAATCCTTTTCAAACATTTCTGGTGTAATGAAAATCAGAAAAACTTTTTTGGGAGAAAAGGAATTTGCAAAATTTTTTCTATCCAAACGAAATAAAAAACAATGCACACACTTCTTTGACCTAGTAATTGCGTTATTAAGTATTTAAGTTCTAGATACTTAGAAGAGCAAAATGAAGCATGCTTGCATATCAACATAATGCTAAAGGACTGGTTTACTATATCCTAATATATTCCTCATATATGCTGCTATGAAAAAACTTCTACATTATATAAAAGGAAATTGCAAAATGGTATGCATGTTATTGATTGGATATATATATACACATACATAATACATGTACGTATATAGGCACACACACATATGTGAATATTAATCTATGAAATATCTTGTGAAAAATTTAAGAAGAAACTCGTAGAACTGGTTGCCTCTGAAGAAAAGAGGACATCCTCGGTTTCTTTTGAATCTTCTAGAATGTACACGCATTACTTACTCCAAACACAAACATTTTTTAAATTAATAGAAGCTGGGTACGCCTATAGTCCCAGCCACTGGAGGAAAGGCTGAGGCAGGAGGATCGCTTGAGTCCAGGAGTTCAAGGTCAGCCTGGGCAACATAGCGAGACCCTCGTCCCTAAAAATAAAAAATTTTTAAAAACTTAAAAATAGTTGAAAAGGAAAAACTGAGTCCCCAAAGCGTCTTCCTAATGGATCAAAATATAATCTTGCTTTCCTTCAACGAACGTCTACTGATGCTCACCCGGCACTACGGTAGAAGCTGGTGATATGATAGAGCGCCGGGCTCGTTGTCCGCAGGGTGAGCCTCGAGAGCCGGGCGTGGAGGCGGGAATACAGTGCACCAAGTGGGGAGCAGGCCGAGCTCGTGAGGCTTCCCGCAGCGCAGAAGCAGCAACAGGACCCAACCGTTCTTAACGGTTTAGCGACCCAGACGACGGCTGGAATTCAATCTTCCAAAGCAAACTGCCGCCTAAGAAACCCACCCCATTCTCGCCCGCACATAAACGTCCTTCGGGGTTGTCCAGTCAACCCCCAGGGAAGGGCGGGCCCCTGACGCTGCAGCGCCCGCAGATCCCTTACCACCGCAGTGGGAACCCGGGTCTCAGCTCCGCTCCCGCTGCAGTTTTGGTCCACATCGTGTTATGCCTTGGCAGAGGAACAGAAGCGTGGATCCTTGAACTCTGTGATGTAGTGCCTTCCCCTACCCACGAAGCCTAGTTCATGTTTTCAAAAAAAAAAAAAATGTTTTCCGCGTCTCTTGAGCTCCTGTCACGATGTGGGGCACCAAGCGAGGGGAAAAAAAAAATCGCAAGAGAAAAAAGTGGTGGAGAGCCGCCCGAATGAGGCCGGTTCCCCAGTGGTCAATGGGTTATGGAATAGCACTAGCTTTGTACAAAGGAACCACTTTTGTAAGAACGGTAATACGCATAAGTGATTCAACCTCCTCACACCTGGGTCCCAGCCTCTGGAGCGCTGATTTTTCCTGCAAGGCTTAGGAGGCGGAAGCCTCCTCGGTAATTGGCTTGGAGATGGACTGAGAGGACTCCGTAAAGCTTCTAATTGGCTGTTTAATTCTTACCAGGTGCAATCTCAATGAACAACATCTGCCTTTCCTGGATCTTATTGGCTGACGGGGTGGGCCGGCTTTGGAGTACATCCGGGTAATTGGACATCAGCGCGCCCCAGCTACGTCGCTCACGGTAGGCCGGCGGAAGGATTGGTTGCAGCAGAATGGAGGTGATTGGTCAGGCAGAGAGTGGGGCGTTGATTGGTGCAGGCGAGCTGCGGGGGTGGGGAAGTGGTGGCTGAAGCACCGCCAGCGGGGCTCCAGTTGCTGTGCGAGTGGGAGGAGGCGGCCGCAAGGGTGAGGTGCGAGGCGGAGCGCTTGAGAGCCGATTCTGGAGGAGCGGTAAAGGCGGGGCTCGAGAGCGGGAGTTTTGGGAGATGGCAAGCCATGAATAATTCTGGCAACTGGAAGGCAGGAATGTGGGGTTGAGGGAAGGGAGGCGTCCTTCGCGTCCCCGGGCGAAGTGACTATGTAGGGCCCATGGGAGAGTGTTAGAACTCCAGGCTGAGGCGCTATTTGGCGGCAGCTTTACCTTTGGGACCTAGTAAGAGGCTCCAAAAGAAATGCTCAGGTCCCAAGGACCCGATGCGAGAGAGTTTGCCCCAAGTCAGTTTGCATTATTGAATTGGGTCTTGTTGAGGCTGAGAAGTGCCGTCAATTTATGAGTTTGTCTTTTATTTCCTCCAGCTTTTTCTTAAGTTATGTCTAATGCGATAACTTCTTAATTGACGGAATAATGCGCTGGGCTTTTTGTTTTTCCAATATTCCTCTTTATTCCTTAACGGAGTATCGTTGTGGGGCTTGACTGATTTGACTTCATTAACTCATTCCTTGAGACATCAGCTGATAGCACAATTAACAAATTCATTTGTAATATCTGAAGAGGAGTTTAGTGAAATTTATCTTTTGGTTCAAATACAGGTCGACCAACAAGTTTATCCTTGTCGTGGACATTCATATTCTTGTGACACAAACTCCACCACCAAATCAGTATTCTGTATCTCCAACATGATCAAATGCCAGGTGTGCCATCCAGAACCTGATAGCCAGCTCCTTGTCTCTCCGCTTTACCTTTCCATAAATCAGTTGCTAGGTTTTGTGTATTCTACTTATTAAAACTATCTCTGCTGATGAAAGCAACGCATGCCTGTATGCCCAGCAACTTGGGAGTCTCAGGTAGAAGAACTGTAAGTTCCAGGCCAGCCTGGGCAACTTAGGAAGACCCTGTCTCAAAATTTTAAAAGGTGGGGGGATGCAGCTCAGTAGTAGAGCACTTGACAAGCATGCATGAAGCCCTGGGTTCAATCCCAGTATCGCCAAAACTTTATCCACCACTCTCTACTTCTCTCTCCATCATTGACACCTGGAGTAGTCTGATTGGTCTCCCTGAACCTACTGTTGCTGCTTTTCAGTTCATTCTTAACAACAGACATAACCATTAATCAAAAATTGCAAGCAAGGTGTACGTTATGAAGGGATGTTTGGGATACTATGAAAGTTCCTATCAATGAAGGCCAACCTAGTATAGGTCAGGATTGAGGGAATTTGGCTGCTTAGCCAGCCAAATAGCAGATATCCTTGACCTTGATTTTGATAGTTCAGATCTGAAAAACTATTAGTGTTTCCGGCTTTCATAAAGAGGTATTATTATAATTGGCCTTCAAAACAGAATTATTTCCCTCAAACCCTGTACTATATAGAAATGACTAATCAGCTGTGTGACCTTAGTGAAATCTTTTTATATCCCTGAGCCTCAGTTGCCCCAGTTGTAATATCGTTAATGAAAAAAATAGTCTCTGTGGTACCCTAGTTCTGAAATTCTGATTTCTGTGCCCCTTAAGCATGGATTATGGCCAGAAAGTTGGTGTTAAAGACAGAGAGCATTCAAGAACACAGGGGTAGGTTTATTTTGGTTTTCCAAAATCTTTAACACCTTCACACTTCTGTCTCTAAAAACCTCTGCCAGACAAGAAGCTCCATGGAAGCAGCTAACTCTTTCTTGACTGTTGTGTCCCCCAAGCCAAGCTCATATTGGATACTCGATTTTCATTTGTTTGAATAAATTGGCAGAAGATAAATGACTTCTATTTTTTTTAATATATTTTTTTAATTGTTGATGGATCTTTATTTTATTCATTTATTATTTATATGTGGTGCTGAGGCTCGAACCCAGTGCCTCGTGCATGCTAGGCGAGCACGCTACCACTGCGCCATAACCCCAGCCCCAAATGATTTCTATTTTAAATGATTTCAACTGTGTCCCATCTAAGACATAAACCTTTTAAGCCCTAGCTCCTACCTACTGTTGCATTGGCCAAGAATTTATATTGTCCTTGCACTGTCTAGTAGATGTTTATCTCCTACTAGACTGTGACTATCTCAGAGCAGGAATTCTTATTCATCCTCTGTCCGTAGCATGTTCAACTAGCAGTATAAAACTGAGGCACATTAATAATGAAGACATGCTTTGCACTTTGGAGACTATATGAGTAAATATATGAAGTAACCAGGAGAGGAAAGAAAGTAAAATCATTCCTGGATACGAATAGATTATTTGATTTGTGGATGCTAACCCACAACAAGGGAGAGTGAGGAGGGGAAGAACAGAAGTCCATTGGATTAGACAAAGAGACAAAGGGAAGTAAAGGGAAGGTAGGGGAGATGGGAATAGGAAAGACAGTAGAACTAATTGGTCATAACTTTCCTAGCCTTCTATTTATATACACGACCAGATCATGACCAGATACACGATTCTATTTATATAACTCCACATCATGTATGACCACAAGAGTGGGAACCTAAATAGAATAAGTTATACTCTATGTATGTATATTCTTCCAAAATACATTCTATTGTCATGTATAACTAAAAATTTTAAAAAACGAGATTATTTCTTAGTGTAAGAAAGTATACTCTGGGAGTTATGTATTAAAAAATTAAGCAAGCCAGACACGGTGGCGCACGCCTGTAATCCCAGCACTTTAGGAGGCTGAGACAGGAGAATCGCGACTTCAAAACCAGCCTCAGCAAAAGCGAGGCACTAAGTAGTGACTCAGTGAGACCCTGTCTCTAAATAACACACAAAATAGGGTTGGGGATGTGGCTCAGTGGTCGAGTGCCCCTGAGTTCAATTTCCGATACCCAAAAAAAAAAAAATTAAGCAGAAAAAGCTGTGCGTGGAACCACATGCCTGTAATCCCAGCAGCTTGGGTGACTGAGGCAGGAGGATCATAAGTTCAAAGCCAGCCTCAGCAACTTAGCGAGACCTTGTCTCAAAACAACAAAAAAAAGGGCTGGAGATGTATCTCAGTGGTTGAACACCCCTGGGTTCAATCCCTGGTACCAAAAACAAAACCTTATGAAACCAAATTTGTTTCCTTTCCTCTGATGTTTACTTGATATCATGTAACCTTTCATCAAGTCGCACAAGGTTTTATTTGCAGACTGTTTAATAGAAGAGGGAGAAGCTGATTTTTATTCAGTGATTTGGGGAAAATACCTCATAAATGAAAACAGCCCACTTTAAACTCAACCCTTCCATCTTTTCCCCAAAAAAGCAGTATATGAAAGGAGCAGTATATCCTCAGGTTGATGCACCAGTCTCTAAAAGTGATTTACTAGATCTACTGAGCAACTAATTGTCCCAGAGACAAGACACTTGAAAAGAGTACCCCACCAAGATAATAAAAAATTTTGAGTTTTATCTTCAGGCTCTGAGTTTGAGCAAGAGGGTAGATTAAATTTATTTAAAACTACTGTCTAGAAAAGTCAACGTGGCAAACTTCTGATAGCTCTGAAGAATTTTATTCTGTTCTAATCAGTAAAGCTTTTGGTAAAGCAGCCTGAATTCAGATGCAATTGGCATGGGGCAAGTTCTGGGGCTTGAGCTCTGAGCTTTGTGCATGCTAACCAGGAGCTGTACTACTGAGCTACATCTCCAGCATGGATGTAAATGCTGGTAGTCTTTTTGGTAATAAAAAAAGCCACCTCTAAGCCAAGCACGGTGGTGCACACCTGTAGTCCCAGCACTTTGGGAGGCTAAGACAGGAGAATCATGAGTTCAAAACCAGCCTCAGGAATGGCAAGGCACTAAGCAACTCAGTGAGACCCTGTCTCTACATGAAACACAAAATAGGGCTGGGAATGTGACTCAGTGATCGAGTACCCCTGAGTTCAGTGCCCGGTACCAAAAAAAAAAAAAAAAATGCTACGTCTAATCTCCTTACCTGTATTTGCTCCTGGAAGTAATCTTTCCATGCTGGGTCTCCTTTCCTCTTTGCTCCTCCTCATAGGCTTTCAGGGAATGCACTTTTAAAACTAATTTTATTCCAGAGTCCTGTATTAACCTTACTAGGACAAAACTAGTATTTTTCAAGGTGAAAGAGATTTTTGTTTAGATATTATTATTTGGATTGAATTTTGTATCTGGAGGTAAATTACAGCATAAATTTTATTCGCTTTTTTTTGCACTGGGGATTGAACTGGGCATCTTACCACTGAGCTACATCCCCATTTCTTTTTTATTTTGAAACAAAGTCTTGCTAAGGTTCTAAAGCTGGCCTTGAACTTGTGATCCTTCTGCCTCAGCCTCCCAAGTCACTGAGATTACAGGCTTGCATCACCACGCCCTACTAATCATCCATTTTTTTAAAAGCAAGTCTCATTGAAAGTCATGTGTATTTTGTTCTGCTATATTGTAATATCTGGAAACAAGTACTGTCTTAATAGTTTTTTTAATCATCTGCAGTGTTTTCTACTAGTATTTGTTTATTTTGAAAATTAATCAAAGAATAAAACACCAGGTATTGTTACCCTGGTAGGAAAAGGAAGGTCAGGGAGGGACTTCTGAAATCACTTTAAAATACTTTTCATAAATAATAACCTAGGCTCTAGGGGTAAGGTTAGGTTATCTCTTCAAGCACATGTACACCTCTGTAAAAATAGGGTTAATATTTTCTGCCTTACAGGGTTGCATAAATTTTGAATAAAATAATACAAAGTGCCTAGTAGTAGCTACTTAGCACATTTATCTTTTTCTTTGTGTTCTTAGTGCCACAGTAGCATCTGGCACATAGAAGTGCATAATAAATTTGGTTAAATTGTCTTGGTGAAGCCAGTAGTCTAGAGGACACAGGAATAACAAATAGTTACACATAGTGGGAACAAGTACTATCATGGAGATGTCATTCACAGGGCACTCTGAACTAAGAGGAACCTCCTCAGCCAGCCAGTACTGGAAATCCCAGAGGCCTCAGAAGAATAGAATTTTGCCAGGGATGCCCTATAGGCTAAGAAGTAAGATTAGGAAGACAGAAGTGACACGTGTCAGAGCAAGGCTACGTAAGTGCACCCTGTTCACATAGTAGAGGTAGGATAAGAATATGAAGATGGCAGGCAAAGATTATATAGAACCTTTCATGCCCTTAAGGAGTTTACGTTCAGGCAACAGAGAGCCACTGATGAAATGAGAGAAAGTTTATTCATTCAACAAATTCTTAACCAAATATTTGTTGAGTGGCTACTATGTGCTAAGCACTGGGAATGAAACAAAATAATTCCTATTCTTAAGGTATTTACATTCTAGTGGGGAAACAACAAACACACGTTATTATCACTTTGACTCAGAGAATGAGAAATATTCGTTTTGCTTGCTTCAGAGGTTATATTGAGAATAAACTAAATGGACAAAGGCAAATTAAAAAACGTAGTTAAGGAGTTGTAGTAATCTAAGCCAAAGATAATGGTGTTTTAGAGCAGGGTCATAAAAGTAGAGAGGTACAAAGTGTTCAGATTCTGGATAATTTGAATGTAGAGTATGTAGAGTAGAAAAGTTGTTAACAGACTGGATGTGCAATTAGTATGACTAACATTTTTGCCTATGGAATTAAAACAATGATGTTTCTGTTTACTGAAGTGGCAAAGACTACAGGAAAGAAGTGGATCAGGAGCTCAGGGCTATACCTATTAAGTTTGAGATGCCTACTAGACATCAAAAGGAAATGTCATTGAGTAGGCAGTTGGATATACAAACCTTGGAGCACAGGAGAAAGGTCCTAACTAGATCATGAATTTGGGAATTGGCAGCATGTAGCTGGGATTTAAAGCCAGACCATGAATGAGATTTGATGAGATCACTCAGAGTGAAGTAGAACAGAAAAGAGAACAAAGGACAGACCCCTGGGACATCCAGTGTTTGGAGGTTACAAAGAATGAGAAGGAACTAGCAACCAGAAACTGATCAGTCAAAAATGGAGGAGAGGCTGGGATGTGATGGCACATACCTATAATCCCAGTGACTTGGGAGACTGAGGCAGGAGGATCAAAAGTTCAAAGCCAACCCCAGCAATTTAGTGAGGTCCTAAGCAATTTAGCAAGACCCTATCTCAAAAAATAAAAAGGGCTGGGGATGTGGCTCAGTGGTTTCGTGCCCCTGGGTTCAATCCCTGGTAAGAAAAAGAAAAAGAAAGCAGAAGGATGTTCTTGGGGAAGCCAGGTAAAGGTGTTTTAGAGAAGAGGATATCACAGGCTATGCGAGATACTGTGGAAAAGTCATGTAAGATGAGAACTGAGAATCAGTCTTTGGATTTAGCAATGCAAAATCAATGGTGACCTTCACAAGAGCAGTTAGAATAGATTCATGAAGAAAATTTGAAGACTGAAGTTTGGGCACTCTGGCGTCTTCATGTAAAAGTAAGAAAGGAAATGGCATGTAGTTGGAGGAATAAGCAGAATCAAGATAGATTTTCTTTAAGAAAGAAGGGTATTTGACGATGGAAAGATCCAGTAGAGAGAAAAACATTAACAATGCAAAGAAAGGAAGAAGAATTGGTGGAGCAATACTAGTATGAAATAATTCAGCTATAGGAATGAGACAATTCATCCATGGTCACAGGTGAAAAGATCAAGTATTTAGGCACAAGCGAAGGTGGAGATAGGTAAATGTGTAGAAGCTTGTGGATATTTTCTCTGAAGGCTCTGCTTTCTCAGTGAAATAAGGAGCAAGAGCATAATTTGAAAGAATGGAGGAGATGCTAGAGGTTGGAGAAGAGAAGGTGCAAAATCATTGGGAGAATTTAAATATATGTAAAAAGGCATTATGGTGAGGGAAATGTATAGATTTGCTTGGCAGCAAAATGAATAAACGGTGTCAGACTAATAGTAACAAAGCCAGTAAGTCTAAATGAGATTTGATGCGCTTCTGTGTCAGGCCAGGTGCTGTGTGGTTGGAAACATTAGCAAACAGGTAGTAGTTGAAGCTGCAGATGTGAGTGAAATTGCCCAAAGAGCAGAGTGCTATTAGCAATGGGTAGAAGGCATAAGAAGATAAGCCCCCACACTCTGAAGGACCTGCCAGGGAAAACAGGAGGAAAAACCAAGAGAAAGAGAATGCAGAAACCAAAGAAAGATTTTTGTGGAGGGAATGGCTGCTTTCCTCCTGCTGCAGCAGGGTAAGATAAGGCTTCATACATGTTTTCTAGGTTGATGACCTGAGAAGTTAGTTCTGGTGAAGGAAGAGAGCAGAACTTCATTTTACTATTGGTTGAGCATTGAATAGAAACCAGAAGCAGAGAGAGTAAACGAAGTCTGTATTTACAAGATTGTACTAAGCCTGGAATGGCACTTCTTATAGAGATAACATCTTTTGTAAAGGCCCAGAGGCATAGATAAGGAGTTTTAAATAGTTTTATATGAAATTTATGTTTTTAAAAATATTTGGTCCTTTGTCTTCTAAAATTGATTAATGTAAATTTCTCCTTCTCTCCTTGTGGGGAAAAGTGAAATAGCTCCATATGTCCCTTTGCTAACTTTTTTTAAAAATATTTTTTAGTTGTCAATGGACCTTTATTGTATGCGGTGCTGAGAATCGAATCCAGTGCCTCACATATACTAAGCAAGTGCTCTACCACTGAGCCACAACCCTAGACCCCTTCACTAACTTTTAAAAAAAAAAATACCCTGAGACTTTTTCCATGAAACAGATTTTGAGATTTCTGAAGCTCTTAAAATGGGAAATTAGTAATGTTTGCAATGACAATGTGTTCTCATGTCCCTCTGCCAGCCATACTAGCACTTGATAAAAGCTTTTTCCTTGGTTTGCTTGTTTCAGAATGTAAGAGTGTAGCAGAAAATGTCCACTGAACGGACTTCTTGGACAAGCATGTCCACTATTCAGAAAATAGCCCTGGGCCTTGGGATTCCAGCCAGTGCAACAGTTGCGTATATCCTATACCGCAGGTATAGGGAAAGCAGAGGTATGTGAACCCTACAATTGTGCCTGTAAAAATACTCCAACTATGTTCCTGCTTTGTTAAGTTGAAATGAAACTCTCTCCTTGTCATACCAGGTATTGTTTGGTGAAATATAATTGGCTTTCTGTGAGGAATTTGAAAATATTTGATTTCTTCTTTTCTGTTTTTACTATGAAGCTAGTCTGTGAAATAACTTATAACTCCGTGGATCTGTTCCCTTTAACAAAATCAATGTGACATAGGGGTTTTTTAAAATATCTTATTTGTATGTTACTTTTAATTAGCTATTAGAATAAGGTAGTTTCTGCACAGGCTGGACCTAGAGAAATAACTAACATAAAAATAAGTTGGGAGAAGTTTTGAGTCTAATGGATGGCTTAGACAACTTCTGGCCTTCATTTTTCTCCAGGAGTCTTGTCTTAGAAGTAGTTTGCCCAAAACCCAGAACTCCTTTTCATAGTCTGCTTTTCCTATGTTAGCATCTGAACAGTATCCCAGAGAAAGGGCCATGTGTGTTGGGGGTGGGTTACTGGGGATTGAATTCAGCTTCATGAATACCAAGCATGTACTCTACGCTAAACATTACCCTAAGCCTCATCTCTGGTCTTTTAGGACCTTTTTTTTGGTACCAGGGATTGAACTCAGGGGCACTCGACCACTGAGCCACATCCCCAGCCCTATTTTGTGTTTTATGTAGAGACAGGGTCTCACTGAGTTGCTTAGAGCCTCACCACTGCTGAGGCTGGCTTTGAACTCCCGATTCTCCTGTCTCAGCCTCCCAAAGTGCTGGGATTACAAGCATGCACCAAATTCTCACTCAGATGCTGCTTCTGTTTGTCATTACGGTTAACAGTCACAGTTTTACCTCTTTGATCAATGTCTCTGACAACTGGATTGAGGATAGATGGTGGTAGTTTGTGTATTGAAATCTGATCTAATGAGCCATGATCTGTGCAGAAGAGCGACTGACATTTGTTGGAGAGGACGACATTGAGATAGAGATGCGAGTTCCCCAGGAGGCTGTGAAACTCATCATTGGTCGGCAAGGAGCCAATATTAAACAAGTAAGTGTGTGAGCAGGCAAACAGCTTTCCCAGACATTGTTTCTATTTATTGACTTCTCGTTTCCTTCTTCTCACCCTATGTCACAAAATGCACACTATGATAAATTACAGAAACTTTTTAACTATGCTGTTTTCCTTCCAGAGAGGAGTACTTCTCCCTAGAGAATGGATGATTTAGCTTGAAATGGGAGTTTTTAAGTGGATGATTCTCAGCTTGGTATAGGTTGAACTAGTCTTTATGAAAAACTGAACTAGTCTGTTATGGAATTAATGAATTCTCATTAATTGACAGTAAATAAGAATTGCCTAGTTTTTCTTATCACCCTCCATTGTTCAGTTTTAATGTCAAGAAAAGAAAATCTTTAATTCTCTAATCAAGATAAAACTGGGGAGGCTGGGATTGTAGCTCAGTGGTAGAGCACTTGCCTTGCATGCGTGAGGTACCGGGTTCGATCCTCAGCACCACATAAAAATAAATAAAGATATTGTGTTCAGGGGCTGGGATTATGGCGCAGTGGTAGCGTGCTCGCCTAGCACACATAAGGCACTGGGTTCGATCCTTAGCATCACATAAAAATAAAATAAAGATATTCTGTTACCTACAACTAAAAAATAAACATTTTAAGGGGCTGGGATTATGGCGCAGTGGTAGCGTGCTCGCCTAGCACGCGTGAGGCACTGGGTTTGATCCTCAGCACCACATAAAAAATAAAATAAAGATATTCTGTTCACCTACAACTAAAAAATAATAAAAATATTTTAAAAAAAGATATTGTGTTCATCTACAACTAAAAAAAAATTAAAAAAAAAAGATAAAACTGGGGCTGGGGTTTTGGCTCAGTGGTAGAGTGCTTGCTGTGCACTTGTGAAGCACTGAGTTCCATCCTCAGCACCACATAAAAATAAATAAAATAAAGGTCTTGTGTCCATCTACAAATAAAAAATTTTAAAAAAAGATATAACTGATGGGAGATGGATTCTAAATATAGAAATGGTTTTGAATTAACTCCTATTTGTAATTACCTTGATCATTAATCTCCCCCTTTCACGAGAAGTAAATGAAGACTGATTATAGCATTCTGATTTAGCTGATGGTTTTTGTCAACTCCATCTACCTCCAGGATTTGGTTTAGAGTGTCCTTAGCTGGGCCTAAATGAGAGCTCTTCCAGAATGCACTGCCATGTCTCCTTTTCTTTACAGCTGCGGAAACAGACAGGTGCACGGATTGATGTGGACACAGAGGATGTAGGTGATGAGCGAGTGCTGCTTATCAGTGGTTTTCCTGTTCAGGTGTGCAAGGCCAAAGCAGCAATCCATCAGATCCTGACAGAGAATACCCCAGTGTCTGAACAGCTCTCTGTCCCCCAGAGATCTGTGGGCAGAATCATAGGTACCACTGGACAGCTTCATCTGCTGTTTCTTTTGTTCTTTACTTTTGCCTTTCTTTCACATCTTCCAGAGGATTCTCGGGGCCTATTCCCCCTTAACCTTACTGGGGAAAAGAAAAAAAAAAAGTCAAGGAAATTGAATCCTGAGCTTTACTTTCTTACAGAAACAAAACACATTACCTCAAGAAGTTGTGTGATCTGAACCTTTCAAATAGGTTCCAGAGGGTTCTGGTAAATGTAGTTGCCTCATGATAATTTTTTAGAGAGAAGCTAGAGCTGCTCCTGCTGTTCCAAGTCATTCAAGACAGTGCTCTACATGGCACCTGTTATGCTTTCCCCTGGATCATTTCTTTTTTTTTTTGGTACCAGGGATTGAACTCAGGGGCACCCGACCACTGAGCCACATCCCCAGCCCCATTTTGTGTTTTTATGTAGAGACAGGGTCTCACTGAATTGCTTAGCACCTCGCCGTTGCTGAGGCTGGCTTTGAACTCGCGATTCTCCTGTCTCAGCCTCCCTAAGTGCTGGGATTACAAACGTGAGCCACCACGCCCGGCTCCCTGGATCATTTCTTAATGCTGCTATTGAGGAAAAGAAGTGTTCTGTCCTCAGTTCATGGTTCTGATACCATGTAGTATGTCATCTTAGGAGACGGGAATATAAAGTATGTATAGCCTTGCTGAGTAGCCAAAAAATGAAAATGAAATGAAGTTAGCTTACCCAAAGTATGCAGTTTAAATAAAATGGACAAATCAGAGTCGCATATTCTCTTTCCTACAGTAATGACTTGAATAGCTCATGATTGCCATGTAACATCTTGCATTCTGTTCAGTTTGGAAATGAGAATTGACTCCCTTCTCATAGTATGTATAGAATGTTGATTTCTCTAATAGTTAAGGTCGGACACATTTTTATGTATTGTTCAATGTAGGGAGAGGTGGCGAGACAATTCGTTCTATCTGTAAGGCCTCTGGAGCCAAAATTACCTGTGACAAAGAATCAGAGGGGACATTACTACTATCAAGACTTATAAAAATCTCAGGAACACAGAAGGAAGTAGCAGCAGCCAAGGCAAGTAGTTGACAGACTTAAATCATTCCTAAGAGTTAGAAGAACCCATTATAAACTCCTTCCTGAATCAACATTTGGCTGCATACATATCATCCCTTCTCTTACTTTCCACAGCATTTGATACTGGAAAAAGTTTCAGAAGATGAAGAACTTCGGAAGAGAATTGCCAATTCTGCAGAAACCAGAGTCCCACGCAAGCAGCCAATCAGTGTGAGAAGAGAGGAAGTGACAGAGCCGGGTGGAGCTGGAGAACCAACTTTATGGAAAAACACCAGTTCTGGCATGGGGCAGGCTGCACCCCTGGCAGTTCCTTCCCGCAAAGGAAGTGGTGACATGGCTATCGTAGGACCAAAAGATGGTTCCAGGGAGAAACCTAATGATGACAGCTTTCAGAAGTCTGGAGCCCAGACCAGTCCTGAGATGTCCATGTTTGAAAGTATGTAACAAAAAGGGAACATATGAAGGACAGGAATACTGACTTAACTGACCCAAAATAGAAAGCAATTAAAAAATCTATTTTTGTGACTATAAATCTATCATCATAGATTAATGTACTATTTTACTTAATACTAGACATATTTTTTCTGAACATGAGCCAGCTGGTGAAGAAAAATGAGATAGGAATAATGCTAACACAGCAAACTAGTCTGTGAACAATACATCAAATAATTGAATTTACATTATATTCATTCTCCAGACATACGTTTTAAATGAGTAAATTCTCAATCTGATTTTTCTGTTTTTATTGCTTCTTTTATTGATGGTTCTCAAAACCATCACTCTTCAAGAAGAAGAAAAAAGGCCAGACATGGTGGTACATGCCTGTAATTCCAGCTGCTTGGGAGGCTAAGGCAGGAGGGTTACGAGTTCAAAGCCAGCCTCAGCAATGGCGAGGTGCTAAGCAACTCAGTGAGACCCTGTCTCTAAATAAAATACAAAATAGGACTGGGGATATGGCTCAGTGGTTGAGTGCTCCTGAATTCAATTCCTGGTATCTTAAAAAATAATAATAATAATAGCCATGAGCTTTCTCTTCTATACAAAGTTGCTGACATGGGCAGGAAAGACAGGGGCCCTCAAAGAGGCTCCTTGGCTTGTCTAAAGCTGCAATGATAATCCAGAATGGGATCTAGAACTAGCAGAATAGCTGTCCATGTCCCTGATCCTTCTGCAGTTAGCAGATAGAAGAGTTACCTCTATTGTAATTGGTGACTGATTTGAATACATGACCCATGACAAAGAATGTAAACTTATTACTCACTTACATAGAAAGTTACAGAAAATAGCTAAGTACCTTTCTTTAAGATATTCTCGGATAATTCATCCGTAGTCCCTCCAGCCATTTTTAAAATGGTTAACAGCCTTTTGGTATTTGTATATCTCATTCCCCTGATATATTCCACTCTTTCAACCAGAGATGGTTCTGATACAGTCACAATCCTTGTCGCTGTGTTCAGTTCCCAGTCCCGACTTCAGTTTTCATGCTGATGAGTACCTAGAAGTCTACGTCTCTGCTTCCGAACATCCTAACCACTTCTGGATCCAAATCATTGGCTCCCGGAGCTTGCAACTAGACAAGCTTGTGAGTGAGATGACCCAGCACTATGAGAATAGTCTGGTAAGTTGCCATAGGAACAGGACAATACTGTTTCATTGTCATATATTCTCTTCCTCTGGGGCAACATTATTTCTTCCTTATGGTATTCCCTGTTTATTATCTACCACTTTATAAAACTCCCTCCTCCTAATTCTTCATCCCCATGTGTAGCCTGAAGACTTGACCGTGCATGTAGGAGATATTGTAGCAGCACCTTTGTCTACAAATGGTTCCTGGTATCGAGCCAGAATCCTTGGCACCTTGGAGAATGGGAACTTGGACCTCTACTTTGTTGACTTTGGAGATAATGGAGATTGCCCCCTGAAGGACCTCAGGGCTCTCAGGTCAGTGTGGAGGCCAAGGTGAAGTCAGCTATAGTCATAGAGTGGTGCATTGTTGGCCCTCATCACCAGGGCGATTTGGAAGGGAATTTGTTTATAGAGAATGGAAGAGTAACTTCTGGCACTAGATTAGTTGATTTGTCTAAAAGCAAGGAATATAAGGTGTCCCTTCTAGCCTTTGGATTCTAATTTGAGTTTCTTTCACTTTAGGAGTGACTTCCTAAGCCTTCCATTTCAAGCAATAGAATGTAGTCTGGCACGGATCGCCCCCTCAGGTAAATCAGTCATGCCACCTATTGACCTTGCCTTCAAATAGAATAACATTCATATAGTACATAGGAGGTTCCTTTTCCCTACTAACACTAGAAAGCAACAGTCAGAAATTTGCCCAACTATCAGACCTGAACTCCCCAGAGAAGAAAATAAATGCCTTCCTGGATAGAGAGAGTTGGTTCCAGCTTCCCTCCAAGGTATAATCCCCACTCTGACAGCACTGACCCCTTCCAGAGCACCCCTATTTAAAATTTCCCACCAGGTGAACAGTGGGAAGAAGCAGCTTTGGATGAGTTTGACAGACTGACTCACTGTGCTGATTGGAAACCCCTGGTGGCCAAAATCTCTAGCTATGTCCAGACTGGGATTTCAACTTGGCCAAAGATCTATTTATATGACACAAGCAATGGGAAGGTAAGAGTGGGATTTGTGTGTTATTTTCATTATCTTGTGGATTTTTATAGCTTTGTTTACTTTTTCTTTCCCAGAAACCCTTACCTGATATTACTCCTACTTTGTTAGATCCTGTTCGCCATCCCATCAAAATAATATCTTTAAGTATCGATCCCAGCTCTTCTATTACCTCAGATTTGCCTTTTCTTACAGAAAGAACATCATTCCCTTTTCCCTTTTTCTCTTAGAAACTTGATATTGGGCTAGAATTAGTTCGTAAAGGATATGCAGTTGAGCTTCCTGAAGATGTGGAAGAAAACAGAGCTGTCCCCGACATGTTAAAGGATGTGGTAAGTGAGCCATTGTAGTCATTTAGGGTGCTTCTTCCGGGAAAACATTCTAGTTATGACGTTTTGTTAACTTTCAGTGAACTGAAGCCTGTGCTGCCCTGGGAACCTTTAGATTACTTCATTTTCCAAACTACTAGGAAAATGTTGATCAAAGGAGGTATTGTGTTCCTCTTGGCAGCCAAACTCAACTGCCTTAACCAGATTTAATGATAGGATAGCCTCCCCTTTCCCACCAACCAAGATGTTCTTCCTTTTTCTCTTGTTTGCATGTCCTCAGGCCACAGAAACGGATGCCTCTCTTGCCAGCATGCTCACTGAATCCAAAAAGAGCCCTGGAGAGATGGCACATACCCTGTCCTGCCTCAGCTTATCAGGTACAAACAGCATTGCCCACCTCGAGCATTTTTGGAGGTTTCCTTTTCTCAGTCTCTCCAGACTAGTGAGGTTAAATTAAAAGCTAGGTTCTTAGATCATTGAGCACCAAGAACCCATTTTTCTCCTGGGCCTGGACTTCCTGCTAGAATAGGGCAAGGTCTAACTTCCTCATTTCTGCTCATTAGAAGCTGCGTCTATGTCTGGTGATGATAACCTTGAAGATGACTACTTACTCTGAAGTCTGGGCTTCCACTGGCTCAGCCATCTGCTTTGCTGTGTGAGTGGAGCTATCATCTATCTGTAGCAACAGGGAAGTAATGAGGGTGACAGTAGGGGCCTTGCTTTATTCCCTCTTCCCTATGCCCTACCTTCATATATTTCTCCTCAGTTGCTTCCCTGCAGCTCAACTTGCTCTCAGATTGAGCCCTTTCAAGCTTTTTGTCTCTGTGTGTTTGTGTCTTTGGCAGGATTTGGCACAGGATTTGGTGCCTGGAGAGAAGAATCTATGATAAAGAAATCCATGCAGTCCTTCATTAAACACACAGTCTGGCTTGCTGTGGACCAAATCCATTTTCTCCTTCCATTGAATTACCAGAAAGAGTGCAGAGCAGAGGGAGACATTACCCCATCTCACCTCCTTCTCCATTCCTTCCCTGTCTTTCAGTGTTAGGATGCTGTGTTCTCTGCCGGTCATAACACACATCACTGCTAGACTGTCCTTTTTCAGCCTGGGAAACAGCCAGAGTTTGGTCATTGGAAATGATGATTCTGCAGACTTATGACTCACCTCATCAGGTGACTGGTTAAGGGAAGTGTTTGAACAGGGAACTCGAAGACTGTAGTTGAAATCAGGAGGCAAAGGCAAAAATTAGCACAAATGTATTAAAAATCTTCAGGAGGTGGGAAGAGAATGCCACCTCTCAGACTCACTCGCTGATGTGGTATTGGAGACAAGTTTTGGGAACAATGCTCCAACTATTCTTTGTGAACTTTAGTTAAAAATACAAGTAGAAAAGGAGAAATGTGACTCAGGAAATATTCTAAATTGCTAGTATAGTACTTATATGTGTACATACACACCTTGAGAGAGAACACACATGTATAGTTCTGTTTAAATCATTTGGAGGGATTCTTTGCTTAATAAAGTTCTCAAGAAAATTATCCAAAAACCAAATGCTCATTAAATCACAAAGTGGAAGCAGACTTGTGGGTAAAATATCTTCTGAGTCTAAATCTGGTGAGAATTTTTAACCACATCAAGGGGACCATCTATGAAACAAGTGTCCCTCCCATATACAATTCATATTCTTTCCCTAATGTTATTTCAGAACTAACCATTCATTAAAAACCAGACCAATTTAGGTTTCAGCTATGTAAATAAGACCTCCTCCTAAACTATTGGAAATAAAAAGCATGGATTAGGATTCTAGAATCCTGGATTCCAAGAATAGGTCTCTACTATAAAGTTACTTTAGACTTTAGGTAGCTTTTCTTCTCATTAGAATCTGTCCATTTCTGACAGTACTGAGAGGCTTCAGTGAGAACTGTGAAGGTACTTAAAAGTAAATGTAAATGTAGCCAAGCGTGGTGGCACATGTCTGTAATCCCAGCAACTTGGGAGGCTGAGGCAAGAGGATTGCAGGATCAAGGCCAGCCTCAGCAACTTAGGCCCTAAGCAGTTCATGAAGACCCTGTCTCAAAAAGGGCTGGGGATGTAGCTCAGTGGTAAAGCACCCCTGGGTTTAATCCCCAGTACCAAATTTGTGTGTGTGTGTAGAGAGAGAAAGTGTGTAATATGGGTGATAGAATAATGGGCAATGAAATGAACCTTTTTCTTTTGAGGACAAGGCAAAGTAAACTGAAAACACCTTAAAAGTGGCACATAAGGATGCCTTATGCAGTCCCTTTTTTAAATCGAGGGATAAATTAGGTCTGTCTGTATACTGCTTGGCAACTGTATTTTCCCACAACCATAATTTTCAAATTTTTTTAGAAAACTCAGAAGCAATTAGCAGAAAGGCTCTAATAAAGGAATGGCTTTGAATAGATCTTGTAGTCTTGGAGGAATCCAGGAAGGTTTCTGTTGGACTTTTCAGGCACTGACTACAGTGAACTCGAAGTATGCTCAGTTCCAGAATGGGTGCTACTTTTTTTTTGTTTTTTAGTTGTCGATGGACACAATGTCTTTATTTTATTGCTTTGTCTGTGGTGCTGAGGATCGAACCCAGGGCCTCACGCATGTGAGGCAAGCGCTCTACTGCTGAGCCACAATCCCAGCCCCGGGTGCCACTTTTTTTTTTTTTTTTTAGTATTTTGTTTAGTTGTAGGTGAACACAATATCTTTATTTTATGTGGTGCTGAGGATCGAACCCTCAACCGCTGAGCCATAACCCCAGCCCCCGGGTGCTACTTTTTAAAAGTATCATGAGGCCATTAAGTCACCAGTTTCCTCACTTCCTGAAGGTCTTTCATGAATAGAGGTCTCTGATAGAAATTATTCATAAGACTTTTTAACTTTGGAGAATCACAAGTCTCATTTCTACCTGCAGTTTATTACTGTGTATAAAAATCTATTAATGTGGCCTTTGTCTTGTCAGTTTACATACCTTCCTCTGGATTTCTTATTCTCCAGTATGACCCAGATATTTGCTATCTGGAATTCCCTCTGCTATGCATCTCTTACCTGTTGAGATCTTCCCCTTTGGTCAAAGCCATTTTGGGTTAACCCTTTGATCTTCAGTTTTCTCATTTGTAAAATGAAAATCATAGAACCTCCTTCACAGAATTTAAAATTAAATGGGATGTTTATAAAGTATTCAACACAATCGGCCCCTTAGGCCAAAGCCAGGAGGTCCACATACCTTCTCAATTTCCCCCATGATTGGTTTCTTTAATTCTAACTGAAATTTGTGGATGAAAGCATCCTAACAAGGCTTATCCTTTCTGATTGGTCCTTGCCCTTTCCAGGTGCTCAGTAAATTAAATGAGGAAGTGGTTTTTGGGTTAGAGGAAGATAAAAGGAACCTAAAATTCCTGAGTCCCTCTCTGGCTTGGGTCCCTCAGTCATTGTTTGTCCTACTGTGAATTCAACTGTCAGGTTCATGTTCCACTCCAGCCACCCCTAGACTCCCCAAGAAAAAGCAAACACTTGATGATTGCACTACCCTTTATTCCTAGAATGGAGGTGCCCTGAATCACCTGGGCTCAAGTCCCATGTGTCAAGGCTTCCAGCCCCTCACAGAGTTGGAAAAGCATGTTTAGGGAGGCTCACTGGGCAGGTGGCCAAGTTCCCTTTCAAGGGGATACACCATGAAGATGACATTGCCCCAGGGAGGGAGGGCAGGGTGATCTGGTCTGACCACTTCAAAGCCCATGTAGCTGAAGGCCCGTAGCAGAGCACCTGTGAATGACAAGACAAATGGTTATTAGAACACTGAAGCTCAAGCCATGTATTCCCTCAGATTTGGTTTCTTTGGCTAAAGAGTGGCCTCTGGGAAGCTGTGTAGTACAGATATTAGGGTGCATTTGGAGCAAAACAGACATAGGTTCTAACCCTGGCTTTAACACTTAGCTTGAAACATTCTAGGTTAACCATTTGATCTTCAGTTTTCTCATTTGTAAAGTGAGAAAACCACCTTCATGGAATTTAAATGTGTTGTGTTTACTATGCCATCATTATGTTAAACTCTGAAATTGTATGTTTTTGAAGAATGGTTTGTTTATAACCAGCCTTTATCTTAGAGTATGAACTAGGAAAAGGTTAGTGTTTCTATAGCATATGCTCCTGTCCTGGCCTTGTGCCCAACCCTTTCACACTGTAGGTGCTTGATACACTGAAGAGCCTTTCTGATTATATCCCTTGAATAGTTTTGTATAATTTCATCAATGCTCCCTTATTCTGGCCTCTGACATCACCTGCAGGGGCTTCCTAATAGTCCAGTTGTAACCTGACTGAACAGAATGGTTGGTGCCTTCAACTTCTTTTGTTGGAGAGAAGAAAATCCCAGTAGAGCCACAGGATACCTTTTTGTTTTTTTTAAAGAATAAGGGGAAGCGGGACTCCCACAAAGGAAAAGTTGTTCTCAAGTTGCCTGAACACACAGGATGAAGGACAGTAGATCCCCACCTCTGTCCTTTCGATCATTTTGGAAGTTCACAAACACGGAGTCCACATTGGTTTTCTCCTCCACATACTCCAGTGTTGCCGTCAAACTAGGGGCCAGAGAGAAAAAGTTAATGACATGCTCATCTAGCCCAATCTAGAAAGACACCTAGATGGAACAGAAGAAATATTGGTCAGTTTCTGCTCTCCACCCATCCAACACTAGTTTTGGTAGTGCTCTGAAGCCAAGGGATTGCACACAACTGATGTGAGGTGTAAGCCTTAAACGGGGTCCAGGAAGAAGGGACTATTAACTAGCTCAAAAGTACTTCCTGTAATTCAATGATTTCTGGATCCCCACTGAGTCCAGCAACTTCCCATGAAATGTTATCCCTTGTACCCCAGGTCCTGGCTCACCTCAAAGACTCGTCTCCATGCCTCTTGAATGGTTTGTATCCAGGCCCACTTACTGATTGTGACATGATAGAAGGGTGACATTCCCCACCCCCGCCCTTCCCACTCACTCATCCCAATTCAGTCACCTTTCCCGGTTGCCTTGATCCAAGGCCTGAAATGGGATATCCAGGAAGAGTCGGTGGTCACAAAGAAGGCCGTGCCAATGGGTGGAGGTCTGGGGGGTGAGGCGGAAGTGGAAGTCTAACTGTACTGGATCCTGGTGGAGCAGGGGGTCAGTAGTCAGCACTGTCAGATTCCCAGCCTGGAAAAGGAATTAAAATGAGAGTAATAGTCCCCTGCTTCTGTGTTCATACAGTCTTCAAATCGATTCTCAGATTTGGGTACATCTGTGAAAGCAAGGAGGGGGAAGAGAGGAACTGGGGAAAAGTGGAGCCAATGTTTTAAAGATTCAATACAGTCCCTTAATCCTAGGAACTAAAAGCCACCCATTATTGAACTCTACCTGATTATCAATCTGGCTTATTGTTCAAACTAAGCTTTAGTTTCTTTCCCACCCCCTATTTTTCCACTTCCATTATGTTGATTTTTCTCTGGATTCCCCCTTTTCTCATTTAAAAATGCAGAGGTTGTAAGTAGGCATAGCACAGCAATACAATGCCAGAGCAAGTGCAGGAGTTCTGGAGTATAGACCACCAGCTTAGCATCTAAGTAGCTTTATATCCCAGAAATCCTAATACTGTCTGGTGTACTTTTGTTCCCACTTTTTCATCCTGTTTTTCACTATCAGTTGTATGACCTTGATTTAAGATCTTTGGGCCAGAATCCTTGTCTATAAAGGATTAAAACTACTTATAGTTTAATTATAAACTACTAAATTATAATTATTTAAATATAAACTACTTTTTACACATGAACTCTGAAGTCCCATCTACCTCTTAATTTGCAGATTCATTTTCCAAATAGCTAATGTCCCTCTGCAAGGTATTACAGCAAGCAAGGGGCTGCCCTACCACAGCACCAGCTCACAGTCCACTTACCGAATACAGTTCTTTAAGCTGGTTGTGGTCTTTTCCCTGCTCAGCACTTCTGCCCACCTGGAGGCCTGCTGGGGACTCAGGAGCACTGGAGGCAGCAGCGGGGCCTGAGTGTCAAATCCTCCTGTTCCTTGTAAGTGATGCTGATTGGGAAGGAGAGACCTGAATTAGTTTACATTGAAATCTGAGATGAGAAGAGATTCATAATTTGCAGGTACACAGGACCAGGCTCTGACAGTCTTCTGTCCGTGTACCAGTCTGTTTTCATTTTCCCAGGTTAGCCACATGGCAAAATTAAAATTTCCATGCCATCTTCCTGTTCCCACTTTGCTATTATTTCCTGCCACTTGGGAAGTTCTTTGAAATTTTTTTCATTTCCCCTTAACAATTTATATAAACAACCACAAATAAAGATGAAAACAAGTACCTTTTATAACACCAAGGCAGCATCTTCTCCCGGAGGGTGATCCGGTATTTGTAACAGTAAAGGTAATAGGCGTATGGTGACCAGATGGGATAGCAGTAGTTCCGTGTTTTTCCCCTCTTGATATAAGAAAGGGAGTAGAGAGAGGGGCGTGACCTGTTACAAGGCAGTTTCTCTGTTCAGTGCCTCCCTGCGGCAAAGTGAGGTTCAGAGCTCTGCGGCAGAGGTTCAAGCAACCCTGTTCATTGTGACCTGGTAGGCATTATGACATAGATGAGGAGTCAGCCCATATGTCACTTAAGGGCTCCGCTCTGCTGCTCCCCTACCCCACCCTATCACCTTAACCAAGGCCCATATTTAACTAGTATGTACTTTATGGCAAACTTCTGTACTGGTTAGCAAATAACCCCGTCTCAACACTTGTGCCCACCCTCCCTAGCCCTTCCTTTGGGATGCCCTCTTCCCCTAAAATCCAGCAACTAAAGAGTTGGTGTCTGATACTGCTGGAGGCTTTCAAGGCCCCTATTCAGCATAGTCCTGATTAGTTAGTTCCCAGTTCAGTAATTTTACTATCATCCCTAGCCTTAACCCAGGGGTACTACGTATTGTTGAACTTTCTCCATTGCCTTGTAGGTTAGGTATGACAAACTAAATGCTTCCAGGGGCCCAGACAGCTGGTGAAAATCAGTGGAGCTGCAGGGTAGGGTTGTTAAAAAATGGGATGCTTAAACTCCATGTAAAAGAAACCCACACAGCCAGGCGCAGTGGCGCAAGCCTGTAGTCCCAGCACTTAGGGAGGCTGAGACAGGAGAATTGCGAGTTCAAAGCCAGCCTCAGCAATGGCAAGGCGCTAAGCAACTCAGTGAGACCCTGTCTCTACATAAAACACAAAATAGGGCCGGGGATGTGGCTCAGTGGTCGAGTGCCCCTGAGTTCAATCTCCAGTACCAAAAAAAAAAAAAAAACCCACACAACTCAGCTCCATTTGGTTGTCATGTGGGAATGCAGAATTGGTGGTACCAGATCTTATTTTTTAACAACTAGAAAGACAAGATTTGTGGTAAACTCTCCAGTATTTAAAAATATATTGGCTACTGATGATAAAAAATTAACACTATGCTGGGTGCCCTGTATTCCCAGTGATTTGGGTGGCTGAGGCAGTAGGATCACAAGTTCAAGGCCAGCCTCAGTAATTTATCAAGACTCTCAGCAACTTAGACCCTGTCTCAAAATAGAAAAGGACTAGGGATGTAGCTGTGTGATAAAGCACCCCTGGGGTATAATTCCCAGGACTTTTGGGGAATTTTTTGGGGGTACTGGAGATTGAACTCAGGGTACTCTACCACTGAGCCATATCCCCAGCCCTATTTTGTGTTTTATGTAGAGACAGGGTCTCACTGAGTTGCTGAGGCTGGCTTTGAACTTGCGATTCTCCTGTCTCAGCCTCCCTAAGTGCTGGGATTACAGGCTTGTGCCACCGCGCCTGGCTTCCTAGTACTAAATTTTTAAAAAATTAACACTTTGCGCCATATTTGGTTATGGGGCCACCAGTCAGACCTCCCTGTGTATTCATTTACTCATCCATTCAACAAATATTTCTTGAGAACCTAGTATGAGCCAGGTACTATTTATTCTAAGTGCTTGGGACACATCATTGAACAATACAAAGATCCCTGCCCTTCTCCTACAAATGAGAAAACAAACCTAGAAAATGAACAAGTAATGTTAGAAAATAACTGCTATGGAGCAGGAGAAAGAGCAGTATAAAAGGAAATTAGGAATGTGAAAGGGATGGAGCAGGGTCGTAGTAACCAATTATTGAAATGGGCCTCACTGAAAAGGTAACATTTAATCAAAAATTTAGGGAGTTAAGGTTGCTAACCAAGCCAGTGTTTGAGGATAAGAGCACTCCATTCAGAAGCAACAGCCAGTGCTAAGCAGGAAATGTGTCCAGGGTTTTCAAGAAACAACAAAGTGGCCATTGTGAGTGAGGCACTATAAGCTATAAGAAAAAGAGCTAATGTATAGACTAGACTATATAGTACCTTGTAGATCATTGTATGGATTTTCCCCACTCTGGGTGAAGGGTAAGTCATTGCAAAGTTTTGGGTGGAAGAATGACATGAACTGAATTAAGCTTTTAGAAAGATCCTTCTGAATGCTGTATTATAAATAAGCTGTTGGGAGAGTATTACAGTAATCCGAGAGAAGAGAGTGGAGCACTGGAGGTGATGGCAAGTGTTGGATTCTTGCAATAGTTTAAAGCTAGAACCCACAGAATTTCCTGATAACTATGAGATAGAGGAGTTGAGTTCAAGAACTGAAAGAATGGAGTTTCCCTTCAACTGAAATGGGAAAGGCAGAACAGAAATCACTTTTGGGACATGTTAGCTTTGAGATATCTGTTAGACATACAAGAAGATGATAAGCAGTCAGATGTTCCAGTGTGGAGTTTGTGCAGTCTAGGCTGGAGATAGAAAGTTGTAAGTTGTTGGCATATAAATAGTATTGTTAGCCATAAGACTAGATACAATCAAGAGAGTGTACATTGAATAGAGTAAAAATCCAAAGACTAAGGCCTGGGGGCACTCAAAAAAAGTGGGGATAAAAGATAAATCAGCAAAGGATAATGTGTAGAAGACTGACGTCCTGGAAGCCAAGAAAGTGTGTTTAGAAGGGACATTTGGTCAGTCTGTTTAAAGGTCCCATACGATGACGCATAGAGCATCTTTCTACAATCTCCTCGGCCAAACAGACTCTCTCTTGTTCAGTATGGAGACCGTCTACAGCGGGAACTGTTCGGTCTTTCTCCCCACCCCACCCTATGGTTTATACCCCTTGTGATTTAGAATCCTCTTTTAAATACTGGCTTAAATAATGCAGTATAATGATTGAGAGTTAGACTGTTCATGGGGATGGCAGTTTTCCAGAGGATTCCGTCCTTCTGTTGTAGGATAGATTTGAAGGAAAAGTGAGTAGCATTCTTCTTCAGTGTCCAGTTGTCACAGAATGTCTGAAGTAACTTCAGATAGCAACTAGGGCTAAAGCAAAGCTCTCATTTTAAAGATAAAACCTAGAGGAAGATAGTGTCTTTTCTGGAGTCAGTCCATTTAATACTCATTCCATTATCTGTCAGTAATTAAGGGCGTACTCCCCCAAATAAAAATAAAAACAGGAAGAGGAGAAAAACGCTGAACCAAAGAGCAGTTCTCTCAGCTTATCTCATGGGGTCGGGACGTGGTGAAGCCGCGGTCCAACTCGACCTCCCACCCCGGGTGTCGGTCCAGAACGTGGCCGCCCCAGCTCAGGCGCGCGGCGGGCAGCCCCGGCGGGGCCCTTCAGCTGCCGGGCGCCGGGGGCCTTCCGCGGGTCTCCTCGGTGCCTGCGATCATGGCGGTCGCCGTGGTCGCCACTCTCGTTAGGTCTCTGCTGCGGGCAGGTGCTGCGCGGCTACTCCGAGGACGAGTACGGGAGTTACTCTGGCCAAGACTTGAAGTGGGCACCACCGCCCTGGAGCGCGACTTCAGTCTCTCTCACCATCGGGTGAGGGCTGGGTTTGGGTTGTGGGGGTGCGGCTGTTTACGCCCAAGTATTGATTCTGGGGGCGCCGGCGGCCTTGGAGGGTGTTCTCTGTGGCAACTCGCTCACACTAGTCTCCCCGGCTGCCAGGGCACGGTCATCGTGGAGCGCTGGTGGAAGGTGCCCCTGGCCGGAGAAGGCCGGAAGCCGCGTCTGCACCGGCGACACCGAGTTCTTAAGCTGGTGGAGGACACGAAACACCGGCCAAAGGAAAAACTGGAGCTCATCCTCACGCAGTCTGTAGAGAGTAAGGCCCGGGCTTCCATATGCTAGGCAAGCCCCCCAGAAACTGATCATCATTTCTTTAGGGACGCAAGATTGTTTTGATCAATGGTTTCTATTCTCAATGGCAGAACTTGGAGTCCGGGGTGACCTGGTTTCAGTGGAGAAGTCTTTGGGTCGCAATCGTCTCCTTCCTCAGGGGCTGGCTGTGTATGCCTCCCCTGAAAACAAAAAGCTGTTTGAAGAAGAGAAATTGGTGAGCTCAGAGGGAAGACAGAGGGACTGAGGATTAAAATTTTAAGGTTTCCTCTGGCAGCTACCTTCCTTTTACTATTTAATTTGAAAATGAAGTAGAAATAGAAATGTAGAAGCCCAGCCTATGTCCAGCATAGTAAGAGTCTGACATTATTTAACATGGGCTCATTTTTCTTTTACTTATTTTCACTTTTTACTTGCTTTTCTAGCTGAGACAACAAGGAAAATTAGAGAGGATCCAGACCAAGGCGGGTGAGGCGGTGAGTAGAAACGTAGGAAGTCTACTGGTCATTTACAAGAATCACCAACCTCTTTCTCAGAGTTTCCCTGATTTTCTTGAATTTTCTGATTGCACACATAAGGTTTGAAGAAAGAAATATTGTGACTGCCTCACATAACTGGTATGGAGACATCTTAGGAGATCCTGACCTATTGGGAGAATTGCCCTAACTTATTGAGGGAGTTCCCAATCTGGAAATGAGGAGACCTATGGAAAAGTGTGAGGTGAGGGCTCTGCCTTCAGAGATATTTATAGGCAAGTTGGGGAGAACATAGACACATGAGAAGATAATCAGTAAACTCAAGGCAGTAAATTGTAAGAGTTATATGGACCATAATGGGTTCCAGAGTGATTGAATAGGGCTTTTTTCCAAATGGGACTGAATTAGACCTTTTCAGATTAGGTAGCTTTGAATAGGCCAGGAAGATGGTGAACGTGTTTTTAAGGAAGAAAAATAGAGAGAGAGAAATTTAAGGCATTTTTTTTTTAATATTTATTTTTTAGTTGTAGGTGGACACAATATCTTTATTTTATTTTTATGTGGTGCTGAGGATCGAACCCTGTGCCTCCCACGTGCTAGGCAAGCACGCTACCACTGCGCCATAATCCCAGCCCCTAAGGCATGTTTTAATCTAGAAAGTAGACCAGTTTAGCTGAAGCAGAGGATTTATATAGTATAATATTAGGAAATATGGCTGGAAAGGGGATTGGGACAAGATACACAAAACAGGCGGGCACAGTGGCGCATTCTTGTAATCCCAGCACTCTGGGAGGCTGAGACAGGAGAATCATGAGTTCAAAGCCAGCCTCAGCAACGGCGAAGCGCTAAGCAACTTAGTGAGACCCTGTCTCTACATAAAACACAAAATAGGGCTGGGGATGTTGCTCAGTGGTTGAATACCCCTGAGTTCAATCCTCGGTACCAAAAAAAAAAAAGATACACAAAACGTCTTAAATCTTCAGTTAATGAATTTATACTACATTCTATAACCAGGGAAAAGCCATTACTGGGGTATGGGTGGATTTCAAGGGCCAGAAATTTGGGGTTAAAATAGTCTATGAAAGTCATTCCATCCTGAGATATACTGGGGGCCTCCATTGGCGATTGTGACTTTAACATGGCCTATTCTCCTTCCTTAGGAATAGCAAGGTATAGGTAACACCCCACACACAACACACAAAGTATTGGGCTTGGGTTGTGGCTCAGTGGTAGAGTGCGTGTCTCGCTTGTGTGAGGCACCGGGTTCAATCCTCAGCACCACATAAAAATAAATAAAAACAAAGATATTGTGTCCATCTATAACTAAAAAAAATTAAATTAAAAAAACACACAAGCCAGGCATGGTGTTGTAATCCCAGCACTTTGGGAGGCTGATATAGGAGAATCATGAGTTCAAAGCCAGTCTCAGCAGCGGCGAGGCACTGAGTAACTCAGTGAGACCCTGTCTCTAAACAAAACACAAAAAAATAGAACTGGGGATGTGGCTCAGTGGTTGAGTACCTCTGAGTTCAATCCCCAGTACCAAAAAAAAAACAAAACCACACAAAGTATTGCTAATATATCTTTCTACCACAGCTGCCTTGAGACAATAAGAACGTTTTGTCATTCTTACTCCTTTCTCACTTGTCATGGCTATGAGGTAGAAATAATGCCCTTTACCTGAACTCTTCAAACCTTATAACTCCATCTAACATGTTTCCTCTTCTTTGACTCCAGTTCAGACCTTATCCTATTTATAATTCCTTTCAGACAGTGAAATTTCTGAGAAACTGTCACTTGGAGGTGGGAATGAAGAACAATGTCAAATGGGAGCTGAATTCTGAAATAGTTGCCCGCCACTTCCTCAAGAATGTGAGTGTTTGCAAATATCACCATACTCCTGAGGGTGGGGAAGGAGGTTCAGCCATGAACCCTTTGTTAGGAAAGGATATGATCATCTAACTGGAGCTATGGAAGATTTCTCAGATTTTTGAAAGGGTGTAGGAAGGAAATGGCTAAGAACTAAAGGTGGGCACAGAACTTAAAGATTTGATAGAAAAAGGTGATGGTTTCCATTTATTTTTTCTCTAGCTAGGGAGAACCTGGGGATATATGACTCAATAGAGAATTGTTACTTTTGTGGATGAAGTAATTTTGGTCTAAAACCGTGTTTTCCTTCGTGAATCTACCTCAGTTTCTCTGCTACCGTGTGTGGAGTCTGTGCTTTCCCATGGGGTCAGCTAAAGTAAACTCCCCAGTTTTAGTCATAGGAAGTTGTTTATGAGGTTGCCTAGAGTGGCAACCATGAGTTCATTTGGCTGACTTTTTTGAAGCTTGGTGTCGTGGTTGCGCCTCATGCATTGAAGCTACCGGAGGAGCCTATCACACGGTGGGGCGAGTACTGGTGTGAGGTGACGGTGAGTGTTTCATGTATTTCCTTTCTCTGACTGGGAGAAAAATCAGTATGAAGAACTGGGATTATGTGGTGTTAGCTGTTACCTGCCTGACTGATCCTTAAGGATTCTTGTTGTTTTGTGTTCAGGTCAATGGGCTTGACACCGTGAGAGTTCCTATGTCTGTGGTGAACTTTGAAAAACCGAAAACCAAAAGATATAAGTACTGGTTAGCCCAACAAGCTGCCAAGGGCATGACCTCCACCAGTTCCCAGACAGTCTGAACCTACTCTCCCTGCAAGATTGAAAAGCAGAATCAGTAGCAGTGGAGCAAAACTGGGCCAGTACCCTGATCGGACTCCCGTACCTGACCAAATATGGAATTTTAGAGAACATATGAATGTATCAGACTAAACTGTATATACGTGTTGAATTCTCCATATTTGCCACCTCGATCTTGGACACTCATCACATCCAGCTCTATCAGGGCTGGATTTTGCTCAAGAAGTACCAGACTATTGATTTGATAAGTTGGATACCAGTGGACTGAAACAGTCCAGATTCTGTTTAGTCTCTTCTTTCACTGGAGTTGATTGGAACAAATGGAAGAGTTAACCATGGTCTTTAGTACTTGATTCACTGTTATCATCCAAACTGAATATTTGTATCTCAAGCAGAAATAAAATGGACATTCTTGCTAAGTATGGTGGCACATGCTTGTAATTCCAGTGATTTGGGAGGCTGAGGCAAGAGAATCACAAGTTCGAGACCAGCCTGGGCAACCCTCTCGCAAAAAATAAAAAGATCTGGGGATGTAGCTTAGTGGTAGAGTGCCCCTGGGTTCAGTTCAGTTTCCAATATCACACACAATAAAAGAGGTATGTCTTTTTTTTTTTTTAACCTGGACTTGAGTAGACTGGAGATAAGACATCCAAGTGGATGAAGAATGTGTTCTTGAGCACTGAGCTTTGCTGCTAAAAAGAAGGAGAGAATACATCATCTTGCTGCATCCCACAGTTGCTCTGAGCAAATTACTCTGAATAAGCTGATTATGTCTTTGGTCTTAAAGCTTACTGTCATTAAGTATATTAATATAGTCATTAAGTGAATAATCACAATGGATTCTACTTCTCTAAGGAGATCAAAATAAGGCCTACAAGTAATTGGTGGGAAAAAAATGAAACTGGTATGAGAGAAGCTTAAAAAAGGCATGTATATATTATTTCTTGAATGAGCTCCTGGAATTCCAAAAATTGTTTTTTGAACTACCTCCTGAAATTCTTGAGCAAGGTTGAGATAAGGAGCTCATTAAGTCATACTGGAATAGATGTCTTGATGGGAGATGAAGGAAGCAGATAGTTCTGCATAAGTTTACATTGACAAGTGGATTGTGCCAGGCTCACTCAAATATAATTTGAGGTCATGCATTTGAACGAGGCAAAGATAAGACCATTGACTCCTCTGTCAAACCTACCAAAAGCTCAGAGATTGGTTTCTATCATCCTGTTTGAGCTGATCAGTCACTCTGAGCCAGTTAAGCATTTTCCTCCCAAATAAGGTCTATCAGTAGTTGCACTGATAACTACACCCACCTTCACACATTCCAGAACACTCTAAATCATAGAGGACTGGTACTGTTTGAAATTTGCCATTTCAATGATCCCATTCCTACTTTCCTTGAAATGGAAGGCTCATAACAGCATCTTTCAATTGATCACCATTGTGATGTTCTCTGAAATTGAGCAACAGGCACGTTTCACACAGCTAATCTCAAAAAATGTTTGAATACTTGTAGGTTCATTTCCTGGCAAGAACAGTTGGAGATTTGTATGCAGAAAGTTTATTGGGGGGAGTCCTCTGGATCAATGCTTGTTGGGGAGAGACAAACAGGATTGGGTAGAGGAAGAAGTCGAGCTGATGCCATCTTACAAAGGCCTCTGGATCCCACTGGAAGCTGAAACTAGGATGCTCTAATAAGTAAGTGGGCTGAACCTATACCTATCTGGCCCAGAAAAGGGCATGACCTTGTGTGAGGTAGACAACTTCAGCCAAAGACAGTTCCCAAAGGGGACTCGGGTAAAAGCTGTCAGCTGTTAACATTCTCAGCAATTTGGGGAATGAGTGCTTCAGTCCTGTAGTGGACAGTCATTTCTATGATCCACTCTTTGAACTGCTCAAAACCATTTGCTTTATAAATTCTGGAATAGATCCCTCAAGATTCCAGTGAGTCTCTTTTCCTGGTAAATTTTTTAAAAGTACGGGGCAGACCAGTCCTTTCCTACTATAGCTTGTTTTGATTGTACAACTGGTATTCATCTCCCTCCTGCTCAATCCATTCTAGATTTCTCAGCTGACTCCCTTAGACTTGTACTTCTGCTGGTCCAAGTGGGTTACCTGATTAGGTACCTAATCCTCATGTTCTCAGGCCATGACTGCACTTGTCATTTATCTTCAAAATAGGGCAAGAGAAAGAAAAGATACTTGTGAGTGGCCTGAGTGCCAAATACATTGTTTCTTGTCCCCATTGTTTAACAGCAACTCTATCCACTGAAGATCAAGGTCAGTTACTCCTATCAGATAGTGTCTCTTTGCCTTACCTTCCTGTCTCATGATCTAAAGCTTAAATTGTAAGCTATGTGTGTGTCCACAGATAGAAATATTTCTTTTTTGGGAATCAGGACTTCTAAACCCTCAGAGCGCAGAGTTGGGACTTCTTTTTTTTTTTTTTTTTTTTTAAATATTTTTTTAGTTGTATGCAATATCTTTTATTATTTATTTTTATGTGGTGCTGAGGATCGAACCCGGTGACTTACGCATGCGAGGCAAGCGCTCTACCACTGAGCCACCACCCCAGCCCCGAGTTGGGACTTCTAATTAAGCCACTGGGAGTGATACAATGGGGAGCTGCTCCTATGTTCATTCCATACTTCCTAAACTCATATATTTCACTTAGCCATACAGCACTATTATATGATATACATTATTTAATATACATACTTGATCCTGGAGAATAGGGTCTCATCCTCACAGGGTATCATCTCCAAGCTGGTTCCTTAGCTGTGCCTTCAACAGACTGTTTCATCGCTTTGTTATGGGGCGGCTTTGGGGGTAGTATCATGTGTGATTAGAATAGAAGATCCTGTGATCGATCATGTATCTAGTGCTTGTACCTCCTTGCTATGAGGTGGGTATCTTGGGCTCACTTCATCCAAGAGCTCTTGCCAGTGAATCAAAATTCTGTAAGATGGTGGTACTGAGGCTCTGCAAGCAGGAAAGGCAAACTCATACCCATAGTAAACATTAATTTCCAGTCAAGATGGAACACTTCCTTTCCAAGGTAGCAAGAGTACAATGTAATTAACTTCCCCACCAAGTGCATGAATGGTCTCATTGAGGAATGCCCAGATCATTTACCAGTGGCCATAAGTCTGTATTTGTAGTCTTTTTTTTTTTTTTTTTTTTTAATTTTTTTTAGTTGCAAATGGACACAATACTTTTATTTTATTTATTTATGTGGTGCTGAGGATCGAACCCAGTGCCCCACGCATGCAAGGCAAGCGCTCTACCACTGAGCCACAGTCCCAGCCCCTGTATTTGTAGTCTTAATTTTAGGTAGCTACACTGCCTGAAGCTCTGACTGTTTGGAGGATTTCCTGTCATTGCTGTCTTTCAAGGCCACCTCGGAGTGGGGCCATAGTATAGCCACAGTCTATTTTCAGCTTACTTCCACCTACTGAAATAATCCATACATTAACCAAGCTTAGGCTTTTTCTTCTTTTGCCATCTGGCCATGGGGTTCTCCAATCCATGTGGTTATAAATGTAAACTGAGAAGTTCAACAATGGCAGGTGACAGGGAGTCTGGTCACCTGCTATGCAGCTTCTTTTGCCTTCTATCCTTGCTTGCGCCAAATTCTATACATAACACTTTCATCTTATGAAAGATTGCTGCTGAACCCCCCCAGCACCACCACCATAGGAGTTGTGGGTCTGAAAAAACCCAGAGTATAATAATCATTTTTGGCAACCATGGACATCAACTAGAACTCGGTAGCAGGCTGGCAGCTCACTTTTGAAAGTTTGAATAATACTCATTTTCCAATGGCATGGCCTTGCTTCAGAGCTGTGAGATGTATATGTATCTTCCAGCTGGGGCTTGCAATAAACATTGTGTGGTCTTTTCTCACTACTGACACCTCTAATATAATATGATATCTTGTAGATCAAGCAGCAGGACCACTTGTGCCACAGTCCAGTCCAGCACAGCTTTTTCGATGCTCTGGGTCCATCACATTTGGCAGTTTTTGGTGTCACCTGATATTTGTGTCAAAGCAGTAGTTCCACGTGTGGAACATGCTATCTGTAGACCTCACAGAGGTTTTCCAGGCACTGTGCTCCCTTCTTAATAGTGAGAAGTATAAGATGCAAATTTCCTTTATTTATGAGGGAATATCCTGGTGTGCTCCAGATCACTGAACTTCTAGGAACTCCACTGACAGGGCAGAATTCTGAATACTTGCTTGTATTCAGTTTTTGTATCACCATTTGAAGAACATTCATTCTGCCAAGCCCTCTAGTGGTCTTGCCATTTCTTGCTCATCCTGTGCAATTACTAATAAAGTAATGTGATGTATGGAATGTCCAGATGGTCCACATCCCTTACACTATAACAGGGTTAGACATGATCCAGGGACAGGGCTGTAAATGTATATTATTTCTCTTCTTAACAGCGAAAGCAAACTTTTATGATCTTCCTTTTTGTTTGTTTGTTTGTACCAGGGATTGAACCCAAGGGCACTTAGCCACTGAACCACATCCCCAGCACATTTTATTTTCATTTTGAGAAATGGTCTCACTAAGTTGCTCAGGGCCTCACTAAATTGTTGAGGATGGCTTTGAACTTGCAATCTCCTTGCCTCAGCCTCCAGAGCTACTGGATTATAGGCATGTGCCACCACACCCGGCTGATCTTTTTTTCTCATAAAGGTAGAAAAGAATGCATTGCTCAGGCCAGTACATACCATCTTCTGCCAAGATGGCACATTTGGGACAGCAGATAGAATTGTTAATTGAGATAGCAGTAATCCACTGTCATTCTTCATAATCTGTCTGATTTTAGTTAGTGCCAGACTGGTGAATTAAATGGCAATATGGTGGGCCACCATCTTGTATCCTTTAAGTCTGTATTTTTAAATTTATTACCTTCACCTGGAATGATGGAGGCAGTTTCAGGGACTTCATATTGGCATTTCTCACTACCATAGCATCTACCTCACAAACCAAAAACCACTATAATAGTTCTTAAAACTATCAAATGTGCTTATTCCAATTATCCATTAAAGACAGGTGAAATAACTAGTAGGTGGATCTGTGAACCTAGTAGACCCAGTAAGAGCCAGACCTGAGCCTGAATTTTATTATTGTGCATTACCACTATAACAGAGGTCCACAAATGATGGGATATCAGATCCTGGGATATGAATGTCAGATAAGACTATATCCAACAGTTCTTGAAGGAATATCTAAGGGACAAGTCCCTATGGGATAGGACTGGGGTAATTATTATACACTTGTCATGGTGTTTCACAGAGTCCTTTCTCAGGAATGTAGTCTCCAATCAATTGTTTCCAGCTGAAAAATTGGCTCAAGAAGACTCCTGCTTCCACCTATGAAGGAACTATAGCTATAAAATTGTCTTCCCACTATAAACTATAAAAACAGATACAAAATAGTTTTTTAAAATATTTTCAGGCCTGGAAGGCAGGTGGTGCAAAACTTTTTGAGAAAAGGAAATAAAAGTCCTATGATTGCCTCAGTTTACTGCCTAGAGGTACTTTCCTGAACTATATGATAAGGACCAGTGCTTAGAAGGGAGCACTATAGAGCCCACAGTCTGAGTACTGAAAAGAGATTAGAATTGTTGAAGGAGTTGGCCAGAAATGGACAGGCAGAACACTGGAGATGAGGAAATGACAGAGAAGTTTGGATATCTACAGAATGGTCCCCTCAGTGTTGGGCTGGCACCTGGGGATGTAGTTCAGTGATAGGGTGTGTGCTTAGCATGTGCGAGGGCCTGGGATCAAGACCCAGCACCACCAAAAGAAAGAAAAAATTTGAATGCATAGGGTGAAAATTCTACCAAGCTGGGGGTTAAAATATGCACACACATGCATACACAATCAATTACTAGGCCAATCAATTACCAGAGCTCACACAGAATTGGAGAATATTTTGTTTGTGCTTCTGTTGGCCAGTATGAATAGATCTTATAATACATGGGACATGAGATACCAACTTCAAAAGGACTCACTAATGGACACTGGACCCATCACTCAAAGCTTGAAAGCAGGCCTTAAAAGGATCAAATTGATATTGAATGTATTAAGACTCATAAAAGAAATGACACAAAATCTAGCACTGAGCAAAATAAAATGTCCAATGTCTGATATCCAATGAAATACTATGTTAAAAAGAGGATAATGTCACCCAGAACCAAGATAAACAATCCAAGAAATATTAGCGATGGTGGAATTAGAGACAGGACAATAGAAGAGCTACAAATATGTTTTATGCTCTTTAGAAATGTAAAGGTAAGCCAGACACAGTGGTGCAAGCCTGCAATCCCAGTACTTAGGGAGGCTGAGACAGGAGAATCGCGAGTTCAAAGCCAGCCTCAGCAACAGCGAGGCGCTAAGCAACTCAGTGAGACCCTGTCTCTACATAAAACACAAAATAGGGCTGGGGATGTGGCTCAGTGGTCAAGTACCCCTGAGTTCAATCTCCAGTACAAAAAAAGAAAAAGAAAAGGAAATGTAAAGGTAATGAAATTAGATCCTTATTTCATACCATATACAAAAGTCAACTCAAAATAGATTAAAGACTTTAATATTAGAAACTAAAACTACTTGATGATTTTTTTAATATGACCCCAAAAGTGTAGGCAGAAGTAGATAAATGAGATTACAGCAAAATTAAAAGTTATACAAGAAAGGAAATAATTAACAGTGAAGAAACAACCTATAGAATGGGAGAAAATATTTGCAAGCCAAAGACCCATAAGGGGTTAATATCCAAAATACCTAAGGAACACTTAACTCTATAGCAAGAACACAAATAATCCAATTTGAAAATGGACAAAGGGCCTGAATAGATACTTCTTAAGACATATAAATGACCAACAGGTATACACTCAATATCACTAATCATCAGGGAAATGCAAATTAAAACCACAATGGGGTATCACCTCATACCTATTAAGATATGACTATCATCAAAAAGATGAAAGATGACATTAGCAAAGATGTGAAGAAAAGGTATCACTTGTGTCCCATTGGTAGGAGTGTAAATTAGTAAAGCTTATTATAGAAAATAGTGTGGTAGTTCCTCAAAAAATTAAAAATAGAACTACCACATGATCTAGCAACTCCACTGCTGGGTATATATTCTCTTCAAACAAAATTAGTATATCAAAGAGAAATCTGCATTTCCATGTTCAGTGCAGCATTATTCACAATAGTCAAGATATAGAATCAAGATGAATGGATAAGCCTGGCGTGGTGGCACACGCCTGTAATCTCAGCACTTTGGGAGGCTGAGCCTGGAGAATTGCGAGTTCAAAGCCAGCCTCAGCAACAGCGAGGCGCTAAGCAACTCAGTGAGACCCTGTCTCTACATAAAACACAAAATAGGGCTGGGGATGTGGCTCAGTGGTCGAGTACCCCTGAGTCCAATCGCCAGTTCCAAAAAAAAAAAAAAAAAAGGACGAATGGATAAAGAAAAGGTAGTTATGTGCACAATGAAATACTATTCAGGCTATAAAAAGAATGAGATACTGTCATTTGCAACAATAGAAACCTGAAAAACAGTACATTAAGAGAAATAAGCCAGACACAGACAAATATTTCATATTGTCACTTATATGTGGAATCTAAAAAACTTGAACTCATGAAAACAAAGAGTAGAATGGTAGTTATCAGGGGAAAATGTTGAATACAGAATTTTTTTAAAAAATATTTTTATTTTAGTTATAGATATACACAATACCTTTATTTTTATGTGGTGCTGAGGATCGAACCCAGTGCCTCGCACATGCTAGGCAAGTGCTCTACCGCTGAGCCACGACTCCAGCCCTTGAATACAGAATTTTAAGAAGTAAATTCAAGAGATCTATTACACAACATGGTGACTATAGTTAATAATCTATTGTATATTTAAAATTGGTATAGAATAGAATTTAAGTCTTCTTACTACAAAAATATTATGTGAGGTAATGCATATGTAAAATTAGCTTGATTTAGCTATTCCACTGTGTGGGGAGGCTGGGGAGTGGGGGGTTGTTAGCACAAAAAGACCAGGAAGAATGCAAACTTCACAGATCATTTCATCCTTTATTCAGGAACAGGACTACACCTACGGGGATGGACCCACTTTCCCCGTGGAAAATGAGCCACTGAACAAAGAAAGGGACTGGGCTTATATAGGTTATCCTGGGAGGTGGTTTGGTGAGCATATCAGTTTTCTTGGGCCCTCAGGAATTTGGGGTTTGTTTCATCAGTCGATGAAATGGTCAGTTCTAGTGCTCAGGAATTTGAGCTCTTGGGTCAGGGATCTTGTGTTCTGCAGGTTATCACCTCAGTGGTGAGACACCCACCTCCTTCTTGCCTGCGATTAGCACCAGGAAAACATTTGTCTTGGGAGGCGAAAGCTGTCAGTGCATGGCTGTTCTTTTTTACTCCCTTTTTCTCAGGCTATGTTATTTTGAGGACTTTCCGGGTTAACATGATGTATACCATAAGCATACGTAACAATTAAAAAATTAAACAATTTTTTTTTCAATTAAAAAATTAGACAAAGGGGGGACATTCATAAAGAAATTTGTATCACTGTGCTAGAATGTTAGAGGAGATGAAAGATTTCAGATTTGAACTTACAAAAAGATTTGAAGGTACAACCAGGCAAAACTAAAGATTATGAAACTGAGTTGGGCGCAGTGGCACACGCCTGTAATCCCAGCTCTTTAGGAGGCTAGGACAGGAGAACTGCAAGTTCAAAGCCAGGCTTAGCGATAGCAAGGCACTAAGAAACTCAGTGAGACCCTGTCTCTACATAAAACACAAAATAGGGCTGGGGATGTGGCTCAGTGGTTGAGTATCCCAGTACCAAAAAAAATTATGAAACTAAATATCTAGCCATATCCCCTAGTTGTCTTTTTGAAAAGGTTGTTTTGTGCAAAATTGAAAATAAACCAAAAGAGAACATATTTAATCAGTTTAAAAGAAAAGAATGAGGGCTGGGGTTGTGGCGCAGTGGCAGCGTGCTCGCCTAGCACACGTGAGGCCCTGGGTTCGATCCTCAGCACCACATAAAAACAAAGATATTCTGTCACCTACAACTAAAAAATAAATAAATAAATATTAAAAAAAAAAAGAATGAAATGAAGAACAAAAATATAATGAGAGAAATGAAAGATATTTTTTAAAGACCCAAATGGGCCTTTTTTTTTTTTTTTGGTACTGGGGATTGAACTCAGGGGCATTTCTCTAAATAGAAATGAAGCAATAAAAAAGAAGTCTTGGGACATCAGGAAGGAAGAAAAAACGATTAGAAACTAATATGGTTAAGTCAGTAGGCTTTCCTCGAGTTTTGTAAATTGACAATTGAAACAAAAATTATAATGCTATCTGATTTGTTTCTAAAAATATTTAAAGAAAATGTTTTTAAAATTAGATGACAAATCAGACATGAAACAATGAATTAAAAAGGGATAAGGGTTCCATATTTCATATTTTCAAAGTGGCTAAATAATGACAAAGGTAGGCTATAATAGGATATAGGTATGTCTGTTACTTTATATATTGTTTTTACATTATATGTTTTATTGGTTTTTCTATAATCAAATGTAATACCTAGAACAACCAATTAAAAAGCTACACAGAGAGATACTCATAAACATTACAGATAGGGGGCAGGGGAGGTAGTTCAGTGGTAGAGCACTTGCCTAGCGTGCGTGAGGCTCAGAGTTCAGTCCCCAGTGCAACAAAAACAAAACAAAAACAGATAAGTCACACACACACACACACAAAAAAAAAAGTTACAAAAAAAGTTCACATAATCCTCAGGAAGGTAAGAAAAAGAAAATCTTAAAAAAATCAGAGGGTCTGGGGTTGTGGCTCAGTGGTAGAGCACTTGTCTTGCATGTGTGAGGCACTGGGTTCGATTCTCAGCACCACATACAAATAAATAAAATAAAGATCCATTGGCAATTAAAAAAAAATTTTTTTTAAAATCAGAAAATAAAATGGCAGACTTCAGGTCTAATATACCAATAAGTACATTAAGATTGGCAATGTGGGGGCTGGGATCATGGCTCAGTGGTAAAGCGCTTGCCTTGCATGCGTGAGGCACTGGGTTCGATCCTCAGCACCACATAAAAATAAATAAAATAAAAGTTATTGTGTCTATCTACAGCTAATAAAAATATTAAAAAAAAAAAAAGATTGGCAATGTGGACTGGAAAACATGACCCAATTATATTTTCTCTACAAGAAACTCAAAAATGGATGGGGAAATTATATTATACAAACATTAATCAAACAAAGTAAGACAGAAAAGGCTTTATTAATATTAGATAAAGTAGACTTTGAATCAAAGAAAATTACCAGAGACAGGGAAAGTCACCATATGATGATAGAAAGGTCAATCCAGCAAGAAGACATAGCAATTCTGCTGGGCACCATGGCACACGCCTGTAATCCCAGCAACACAGGAGCCTGAGACAGGAGGATCTCAAGTTTAAGGTCAGCACTCAGCAACTTAGTGAGACCCTGTCTTAAAATTAAAAATTTTTTTTAAAAATTTAAAAAGGGCTGGGCAACGTCATTCGAAATGGAGAAAAATTGAAAGCATTCCTTCTAAAAACTGAAACAAGACAGGGATTCCCTCTGTCACCACTCCTATTCCACATAGTCCTTGAAACCCTAGCCAGAGCGATTAGACAAAAGAAAGAAAGGGATACAAATAGGAAAAGAAGAGCTCAAACTATCCCTATTTGCTGAGGACATGATTCTATATTTAGAAGACCCAAAAAAACTTCACCAGAAAACTTCTAGAACTCATAAATGAATTCAGCAAAGTAGCAGGATATAAACTTAACATCCATAAATCAGTTGCATTTTTATACATCAATGACAAATCAACTGAAAGAGAAATCAGGAAAACTATCCCATTCACAATAGCTTCTAAAAAAATAAAATATTTGGGAATCAATCTAACAAAAGAGGTAAAAGACCTCTACAAGGAAAACTTCAGAACACTAAAGAAAGAAATTGCGGCTGGGGCTGTAGCTCAGAGACAGAGCAGTTGCCTAGCACATGTGAGGCACTGGGTTCAATCTTCAGCACCACATAAAAATAAACAAACAAAGGCATGCTGTCCATCTACAACTACAAAAAAAAATTTTTTTTTTTTAAATTGAAGGGCTGGGGCTATAGCTCCATGGTAGAGCGCTTGCCTCGCATGCATGAGGTACTAGGTTCATGCCTCAGCACCACATAAAAATAAACAAATATTAAAAAAAAAACAAAAAGATACAAGGAAATTTCCAGCACGTTAAAAAAAAAATTGAAGAAGACCTTAGAAGGTGGAATGATCCCCCATGTTCTTAGATAGGCAGGATAGTGTCAAAATGGCTGTACTACCAAAAGCACTATACAGATTTAATGCAATTAAATCCATATTTAAGGGAGGATTGTAGCTCAGCGGTAGAGCCCTTTCCTTGCATGCGTGAGGCCCTGGGTTCGATCCTCAGCACCACGTACAAAACAATAAAATAAAGACATTGTGTCCATCAACAACTAAAAAAATATTTTTTAAAAAAATCCATATTTAATGCAATAAAATGCCAATGATGTTCTCCATAGAAATAGAAAAAGCAGGGCTGGGTGTGTGGCTCAGTGGTAGAGCACTTGCCTTGCATGTGTGAGACTCTGGGTTCAATTCTCAGCACCATATATAAATAAATGAAGAAAATAAAGGTCCATCAACAACTAGAAAAATATTTTTAAAAAAGAAAAGAAAAGAAATAGAAAAAGCAGTCATGAAATTCATTTGGAAAAATAAGAGGCCCGGAATAGCCAAAGCAATCCTTAGTGAGAAAAGTGAAGCAGGAGACATCACAATACCAGATCTTAAATTATACTACAGAGCTAAGTAACAAAAACAACATGGTCAGCCTCAGCACCAGTAAGGCGCTAATCACTTCAGTGAGACCCTGTGTCTACATAAAACACAAAATAGGGCTGGGGATGTGGCCCAGTGGTCAAGTACCCCTAAGATCAAAAAAATAAAAAATTATGGGGCTGAGGTTGTGGCTCAGTGGTAGAGCACTTGCCTCGCATGCGTGAGACACTGGGTTCGATACTCAGAACCACATAAAAATAAATAAAAAAGATATTGTGTCCATCTACAACTAAAAAAAAATTTTTAAATAAAATAAATAAAAAAGTTAAAAAATAAATAAAGCGGCATGGCATTGTCACCAAAACAAACATGAAGACCAATGGTACAGAAGACACAAAGCCGGGCGCAGTGGCGCAAGCCTGTAATCCCAGCACTTAGGGAGGCTAAGACAGGAGAATTGCGAGTTCAAAGCCAGCCTCAGCAACTCAGTGAGACCCTGTCTCCACATAAAACACAAAATAGGGCTGGAGATGTGGCTCAGTGTTTGAGTGCCCCTGAGTTCAATCTCCAGTACCAAAAAAAAAAAAAAAAAAGACAGAGACAAACCTACATAAATACAGTTATACTAGACAAAGGCACCATAAACACAATGGAGGGAAGATAGCCTCTTAAACAAATGGTGCTAGGGAAAATGGAAATCCATATGTCATAGAATGAAACTGAACTTCCCCCACCCTGCACAAAACTCAACTCCAAATGGATCAAGGACCTAGACATTAGACCAGAGACCCTGTACCTAATAGAAGAAAAAGTAGGCCCAACACTCCACCATGTTGGCTTAGGCACCAATTTCCTCAATAAGACTCCTAAATTACAAGAAGTAAAATCAAAAATCAATAAGTGGAACGATATCAAACTAAAAAGTTTCACATGAAAGGAAACAATTAAGAACATTAACAGAGAGCCTGTAAAATGGGAGAAAATCTTTACTATCTGCACCCCAGAGCATTAATCTCCAGGATATCAAAGAACTCAAAAAACTTAACACCAAAAAAACACCCCCCACCCCCAGGTGTGGTGGTATACACCTGTAATTGCAGCGGCTGGGGTTGGGGGAGGGCTGATCAGGAATTCAAAGCCAGCCTCAGCAACTGTGAGGTGCTAAGCAATTCAGTGAGAACCCTGTCTCTAAATAAAATACAAAAAAAGAGCTGGGGATTGAACTCAGTGGTTGAGTGCCTCACAGGTCAATCCCTGGTACCAAAAATAATAATAACAATAATAATAACAACAACAACCCAATCAATAAATGGGCTAAGGAACTGAACAGGCACTTCACAGAAGAAGAAATAAGAATGATCAAAAAATTTTTGAAAAAATGTTCAACATCTCTAGCAATTAGAGAAATACGAATTAAAACTACACTGAGATTCCATCTCACTCTAGTCAGAATGGCAATTATCAAGAATACAAGTAACAATAAATGTTGGTGAAAATGTGGGGGAAAATGTTCACTTATACATTGCTGGTGGGACTGCAAATTGGTGCAACCACTGTGGAAAGCAGTATGGAGATTCCTTAGAAAAACTTGGAATGGAACCACCATTTGATCCAGTTGTCCCATTCTTTGGTATATATCTAAAGGACTTAAAATCAGCATACTATAGTAACTCTGCCACATCAATGTTTACAGCAGTACAATTCACAATAGCCAAGCTATGGGACCAACCTAGGTGCCCTGCAGCAAATGGATGGATAAAGAAAATGTGGTATAAGATACACAATGGAATATTACTCAGCTGTAAAGAAGAATGAAATTATGGCATTTACTGGTAAATGGATGGAACTGGAGAATATCATGGTAAGTGAAGTAAGCCAGTTGCAAAAGACCAAAGGCCAAATAGTCTCTCTGATATGTGGATGCTAACCCACAGCAAGGGAGAGTAGGGAGGAAAAGAATAGAACTTCATTGGATGACAAAAGGGAATGAAGGGAAGGGAGGGAGGGATGGGAATAGGAAAGACTATAGAATGAATCAGACATAACTGTCCTATCCTTATATATAAATACACAACCAATGTAACTCCACGTCACGTACAACCACAAGAATGGGATCCTAATTAGAATAAGTCATACTCCATGTATGTATAATATTTCAAAATACACTCTACTGTCATGTATATCTAAAAAGAACAAGTAAAAACTAAAAATTAAAAAGAGCTGGGGATGTGACTCATTGGTAAAGCACCCCTGGGTTAGATCCCCAGCACAAAAATTAATAATAATAAATAAGAGACATAGCAATGCTAAATGCATAAGCACCAAACAAAATATATGAAGCAAAGAAGTGAAACTAGGAGCCAGGTACAGTGGTGCACACCTATAATCCCTGCACTTTGGGAGGCTGAGACAGGAGAATCGCGAGTTCAAAGCCAGCCTCAGCAATGGCGAGGCGCTAAGCAACTCAGTGAGACCCTGTCTCTACATAAAACACAAAATAGGGCTGAGGATGTGGCTCAGTGGTCGAGTGCCCCTGAGTTCAATCCCCGGCACAAAAAAAAAAAAAACCTAGACAAAAATAAGCCCAGCTGGGTGCAGTGGCATACTCCTGTAATCCCAGTGGCTTGACAGGAAGATTGCAAGTTCAAAGCCAGCCTCAGCAACAGCGAGGCGCTAAGCAACTCAGTGAGACCCTGTCTCTAAATAAAATAGAAAATAGGGCTGGGAGTGTGGTTCAGTTTTCAAGTACCCCTGAGTTCAATCCCCAGTACCAAAAAACACAAACAAACCCCAAAGCAAACATGAACAAGGACATAATAAAGGTAAGAAAATGAAGTTTATAAAAAGAAAAACAATAGATAAAATCAAACAGAGCTTGTTCTTTGTGGGAAAAAAATCAATAAAATTGACACACCAGTAGCAAAACGGACAAAGGAAAAAGAAAAGACACAAATTATATCAGGAAACATGCCATACCATTAGAGATCTTATAAACATCAAAAGGAAAGGGATTACTATGAACCGTATACATATAAATTGACAATTTAAGGGCCCAATCCATAAAAGGCACAAACACCAGATAGAACCCAATATGAAATAGATCATTCGAATAATAACGGCTAAGAAAAATGAATTCATAGCTTAAAACTTCCTCCATCCCCCCCAACAGGAAATTTCCAAGTCTAGATGATTTTGCTGGATAGTTCAACCAAATATTTAAAGAAAAATTGACAACAATGCTACATAATCTCTTCACAAAATAAAAAAAGTAAAAAAAAAATCTTTTTATGAAACTCATTACCCTAAAGAATATAAAGTAGACAAAATAGTACAAAAATGTACAGTTCAGTATTTTTCATAAACAGAAGCAAAAATTATTTTTAAAGTATCACTAAATCAGGCATGGTGATGCAAATCTGGGTAATCCCAGCAACTTGGGAGGCTGAGGCAGGGGAATTTTAAGTGCAAGGCCAGCCTTGGCAATTTAGAACCTCAGCAACTTAGCTAGACTGTCTCATAATAAAATATAGAAAGGATTGGGGATGTGGCTCAGTGGTAAATTGTCCCTGGGTTCAATTACCAGTACCAAATAATAATTATAAGAGGAAGAAGTATCAGTATAATAGATTAAAGCAATGCACACTATGCACGAGTGGGATTTATTCCAGAGATGCAAGCCAGTTCAATGTTTAAAAATAAATCAATGTAAAACACCGTATTAGTACCCTACAGAAAAAAAAAATCACAAGATCATATCAATTGATGTAGAAGAATCAGGTGACAAAGTTCCATAGTGATTCATGATTTAAAACACAAAACTCTGAGAAACATGAGTACAGGAAAATTTCCTAAGTTTGACAGAGTATCCACAAAGGCCTCCAGTTAGCATATTTAATGGTGAAAGTCTGAATTATTTTCCTAAGATCAAGAAAAAGGCACGTATGTCTGTCCTCACCCCTCACATTCAATGAATGCTGGCAGTTCTAGCCAGTGCGGTGAGGCAAAAAGGAGAAATAAAAGGTGTATGAATCAGAAAACAAGAAATAAAACTGTCCTGTTTGCAAATAACATGATTATCTATGTAGAAAATATCAAGAACTCTACAAAAATACTCTTAGAAATACACACACACTTCATTCAAACACCGAAATTTAAAAGACAATACTGTTTACAGTTGCTCATTTAAAATATCTAGATTCTATATGATGAAAACTATATGCAATGTGGATGAAAGAAATCGGTTAAATAAATCGAGAGGCATACTGTGCTCAAGGAGCAATTCAACACAGTAAAGATGTCAATTTCCATGGTGTAAATATCTCTAACATTGCTAATTTCAAATAATCAATGTGACATCACTGAACATTTGGTAGATATGAGAGTCAAGCTAATAACTAATTCACAATACTATATAAGTTGGCTGCAACATTCCACTGGGGCACAAGGACATTTTGGGGGATGATGGATGATGTGATGGACACTGTACACTAATGACCATCATGGATACTGACATGTATGTACGGAACTCATCTGCAAAACTCATCAAAATCTTATTTTATTTTTGGTACCAGGGATTGAACTCAGGGATACTCAACCACTGAGCCACATCCCCAGCCCTATTTTGTGTTTTATGTAGAGACAGGGTCTCACTGAGTTGCTTAGTGCCGCGCCATTGCTGAGGCTGGCTTTGAACTCGCGATTCTCCTGTCTCAGCCTCCCAAAGTGCTGGGATTACAGGCTTGAGCCACCACACCCGGCTTGATTTTAGTTTTGAAGAATTCTGTTTCTCAGGAGTGTGAAATGTCTAAGTTTCTATCCTCTAACACACATTTATATACTTCCACTACCATCTTCTTTCCTTCTCTTCTCACTTTTGGAAGCCTGATAGGGGTTTCTCTGGATTCTTCCATCTTCATTTCATCACTATCTGATTCTCCACTCTGCACAGCATTGCAGATGCAGTTGCCAGTGATGCTTCCTTTTCCTGTCACTCCAGAATGCAATGGCATATATTAAATATTGAAAGCAAAAGGATTGTTATGTAGTTTGATATCTGGTATGATCACTGTATTCTCTATTTTCATACTTGCTTATTGTGTGTATGTGTGTGTGTATAGGATTAAACCCAGGGGTGCTTAACCACTGAGCCACATCCCTAGCCCATTTTTTATATTTTATTTAGAGAGAGGGTTTCACTGAGTTGCTAAGTGCCTCACTAATCTGCTGAGGCTGACTTTGAACTCATGATACCAGGTGTGCACCACCATGCCTGGCCCTTTTTTTATTTCTTCTTTTGAGACAGGATCTCACTGAGTTGCTTAAGCCCTCACTAAACTACGTGCTGAGGCTGGCTTTGAACTTGTGATCCACCTGCCATAACCTCCCAGTTCACTGGGATTACAGGTGTGCAGTGCTGCACCCAGCTTTGTCCTCACTGTTGATTTGCTTGTTTTCTTTTCTCCTTCTCCTCCCCATTCTCCTCTCCCTCCCCTTCCTCCTTCCGCTTCTTCTCCTTTTTTTTCCTGGGTTCAGCAATTGAACCCAGAGATGCTTAACCACTCACTGAGCCACATCCCCAGCCCTTTTTATTATTTGTTTATTTTTTATTTTTTGGTGGTGCTAGGGATTGAACCCAGAACCTTGTGCATGCGAGGCTAGCACTTTACCAACTGAGCTATATCCCCAGCACCCCCTCCCTTTTAATTTTGAGACAAAGTCTTGCTAAATTGCTTAGGGCCTCACTAAATTGCTAAGGCTGGCCTTGAACTCACCATCTTCCTGCCTCAGCCTCAAGAGCCACTGGAATTACAGGTGTGTGCCACCACAACCAGCTCAACTTCTTTAAAATTTTTTAATTCATTTTCAGAGATCTCAGTCCATGGTCAGCTAACTTTACCACTCTGGGCTTGAGGTAAGACAGAAGGCTCTCCCCTTACAAGAGCCCACCCTTGACCCTGCTTCCTCTTCAGTGACTGCTCCTCCTCCATCTTCCTTCCATGGCAGAAGGGTATAATGGAGGAAGGCTGCTCAGCTCATGACCTCCAGTAAAGAACCTTTAAACATGACAGGTGGGACCCAGTTATTTTTTTCCATAATTCTCTCATAGGTCAGCTCTAGATAGCTCCCCTCCCTTCCTAGTTGGTATGGTGTGTAGTGGCTCACCATGTTACTGTACTGTCACCGGGTCACCAGCTGAAGGGGGGGAAATCAGAGAGTGGTGCACTCCAAAGCCAAACAGACATTGTGTTTGCCTTTAATTATAGATTAAGGCAGGCACAGTAGCACATGCCTATAATCCTAGCAACTCAAGAGGCTGAAGCAGGAGGATCACTAGTTCAAAGCCAGCTTCATTCAGCAACTTAGCGAGACACTAAGCAACTTAGAGAGACCCCATCTCAAAACAAAAAAAGGGCTGGGAATATGGCTCAGTGGTTAAGTGCCCCTGGGTTCAATCCCAAGTACCAAAAAGAAACATCTGAGGTGCTCACTGAAGCAGCCCTGCCCAGATATGAGGCTCTCGATTCTGTACCCTTTTTTTTTTTTTTTTTTGGTACCAGGGATTGAACTCAGGGGCACTTGACCACTGAGCCACATCCTCAGCCCTATTTTGTGTTTTATGTAGAGACAGGGTCTCACTGAGTTGCTTAGCACCTTGTCATTGCTGAGGCTGGCTTTGAACTCATGATTCTCCTGTCTCAGCCTCCCTAAGTGCTGGGATTACAGGCATGTGCCACCAAGCCAGGCTTAGATTCTGTAACTTCTGAAGAAACTTTCCACTCCAGGAATCTGTAAATGTGCGTATTTCTCACTCTCTGCAGTTTCCTCTGCTCTGCTGGCTGGCCCTTCTTCCCAGTCTGCAAACATTCTCCGATCGTGCAATGTCCACAAGAGGGCAGTAGAGGCCAGCCCAGCCAGATGCAGTGCCCTGCCCTAGCAGCAGGCCTGCCTTCTCACCCTGAGAACACAGCAAGAACCAGGTGATCCTTTCTACAAGCCCATGTGAGAGCTACTGCTCCTATTTTGGGGACAAGAACCTAACATAGATTGCTTAAGTCACTTGGTGGAAAAAGCTGGGCTTACAACGACTCCAAGAAGATCCTAACTTTTAAAACCTAAAAGTAAAATCGCTCAGATGATAATATCAAGATCACTGGATGCTCAAGTGTCTCCTCTTACAAGAGCCCACCCTTGACCTGCTTCCCCTTCAGTGACTGCTCCTCCATCTTCCTCTCACAGCTATGCTCCCAGAAAGCCATCCACACGGCAACATGCATCCACTTCCACATCCTCGTTTTACAATTGCTGCTGAGCCCACTGCACCCTTCCGCCTTACCTACCAAAGCTATTCGTATTAATATCACCTATGAGCCAACTGCAAATTCAGTGGAAACCTTTTGGTCTAAACTCATTCCCTCATTTCCCGTGCTCCTACATCCTTCCCTTCTGTATGAATGAAGGATCCCATCATCACTTGCCCAAACAAGAAACCTCCTGGAAGTCATTCTAGAATCTCTACCTTCCGTATCACTAAACACTAATTCAAATCACAAGTTCTGTCAGTTCCTCCTAAGTATGTCTAGAATACATCTCCTATTTTCACACCACTGCATAGATCAAGATCTCATCCTGCAATTCAGTCTTCCAACTGCCCATTCTCCCATCCATCTATCTACGTATTCATCCAGCAAATACATCCTGACAGCTTCAGATGCCAGACACTTGTGGGGACCAGCCCACAACAGGACTGATGAAGCCTCCTTACTGGAGTCCACATGCTTGGAGCCACAGACAATAAGAATAAAATAAATGAGATAATATAAGACATTGACAAGTACTGTGAAGAAAACAAAACAGGATAGTGTGATGGAAAATGGCTGGGGGAAAATATATTTTTTAATTAAAAATTTGAAAAATGTTTGGGAGAGAGCTGGGGAAGTGGCTCAGTAGTAGCAAGCTTGTTTTTAGCATGAATGAAGTCCTGAGTTTGATCCCCAACACCACAAAATAAATAAATATAATGTCAGGGATCCTAAGAGAGGACTCTGAGACGATGACAAGCAGCCATGTGGGGCACTGATACTGCCTGAATACTCAGTTTCTCAGTCTCCTTTTCAGAGGGGCACGTACACAGTTCTGGCCAAAGAGATGGCAGTGAAAGTCAACTGGGATGCTGAGGTGTGCTGGGGAAGCCGTTGCTTCTGAGAAGGAAGACACATCACTCACATAGACCCTTCCTGGTCCTGCTGCTCCTCCTCTGAGCCCTAGGGGAAGAAAGGAAACTCCAGAGATGCAGGCCCCGGACCAACATTAGCAGCTGCCACCTCCAGACTCACTGTGTGGGAAAAGCAAGCCCTGAGTGTTTAAGCCACTCACGGTGGAGTTTTCTCTTCTTCTCATCACAGAGTATGGCAACCTGGATCACTAGCCATGTGAAGATCTGGGAAAGAGAAATGAAACAGACTTCAAAGCCTCTAAAGTGGGAACTTCACTGGCTTGTTGAAGGAAGAGGAAAGACTCGTGTGGCTGGAGCATAGAATGGAGGAGAGTCAAGTCTGAAAGGTGAAGGGGAGTCTTGCAAAGCTTTACGGCTGTGGAGAGCTAACTGGTTTTTATTCTAAGTTCATGGGAGGCCAGTGAAGGGTTTGAGGAAAGTGACATAGTCTGATGTCAGTTTCTTTGAAAGACCCTAAAGACACTAGTACCAAATTCATTGGATTAGACAAAGGGGAATAAAGGGCAGGGAGGGAGGATGAGAATAGGAAAGACAGTAGAATGATTTGGACATAACTTCCTATGTTCACATATGAATACACGACCAGTGAAACCACAAGAATGGGATCCTAATTAGAATAAGTTCTACTCCATGTATAGCATGTCAAAATACACTCTACTGTTCTGTATAACTAAAAAACAAACAAACAAACAAAAAACACTAGCCCCCAGGAGTAGTAGCACACACCTGTAATCCCAGCAGCTCAGGAGGCTGAGGCAGGAGGATTGCAAGTTCAAACCCAATTCAAAACTTAGTGAGGCCCTAAGCAACTTGGCAAGACTCTATCTCAAAATAAAAAATAAAGGGGCTGGGATTGTAGCTCAGCAGTAGAGCGCTTGCCTCGCATGCGTGAGGCCCTGGGTTTGATCCTCAGCACCATGTACAAAGCAATAAAATAAAGACATTGTGTCCATCTACAACTAAAAAAAAAAAAATTTAGAAAGAAAACAGATTATAACCAAACTGCTAAAAAACTAGTGATAAAAAAAAATTTTTTTTTTAAATAAAATAAAAAGGACTAGGGATGTGGCTCAGTGGTAAGTGCCCTTGAGTTTAATCGCTGGTACCCCCCCCCTCAAAAAAAAACCTCTAGCTATAACACAGAATGAGTTGGGGAGTGCAGTGGGGCACATCCTGCTTTGGGGCTGACCACTCCTAACCACCTTTTGCTCTCTGCCCTGGTCTCTGTTGAACTTAGGGTGAGCTACATAACCCTGATCTGGCCCAAGAGACACTTGTAGGGAGGACTTTCAAGAGAGTTGGCCTGGCTCTACCCTCTTCTGTCTGAAATGTAGAAATGACTCCTCGGAATGCAGGGGCCTTCCTGCAACCAAAAGGTGAAAGCTATGACTGGCAGAGTAACAGAAAATAAGCCTGCTTTGGGTACTTGGTGACATTTCTGAAACTTTGAACCCTGCCTGCTGCCAGACTTCTCATTAGGTGAGCGAAATAAATCCCTATTTGCTTAAGGCGCTGTAAACTGGGTTTTGTTACTTGCAGCCAAATACATTTTCAGCTGCTATAGTGGATAGGAGAGTCAGGAGGCAGGGTGAGAAGTGACTGAAGGGGCTGGGATTGTAGCTCAGTGGTAGAGCGCTTGCCTCGCATGCGTGAGGCCCTGGGTTTGATCCTCAGCACCACATACAAAGCAATAAAATAAAGACATTGTGTCCATCTACAACTAAAAAAAAAAAAAACAAACAAAAGAAGTGACTGAAGGGATGCAGATGTGAGACACAGTGACTCAGACCATTGAGATTGTCTCCCTATAGATCCTTCCATTTCTGGTCTTCCTCTAATTTGTCTTCCACATGATCACACTTCCTAAATGCACATTTCCTCATAAGTTCCTTGGGACTTAAAATTCTTGGCTGGGTTAAGGGTCACATGTTTTCTCTCATATGTGGAATCCAGAGAGGAAAAGGAAAAGAAAGGTGGGGGACAGGAAGCTCATGAAAATCCAAGGGAGATCAGTAGAAGAAAAGAGACCAAGGGGTGGGAAGTGGGGAGTGACACTGGCCAAATTATATTGTGTGCATGTATGAATGTGTAACACAAATTCCATCATTGCGCACAATTGTAATGCACCAATAAAAAATGTGGGAAAAAAATTCTGGCTGGCTCTCCATGTCCTACAAGATAAAAATCTAACCTCCTTTGCTTAGCAGACAGCACCCTCTGTGATTTGTCTCACCTCATCTGCCATCTCCTCACTACTCCCACCCTTGCAATTTACACACCTCCCACAAAGCACGCCCCCTAGTGAACACCTCCCACATGACAGGCACTGTATTGGTTCATCTCTAATCCAAGCAACCGTAAGAGGTGGGTATTGCAAGTCTTATTTATAGATGAGAACCCTAATGCTCAAGACAATTAAGTGACTTAGCCAAGGCCACACCTCTAGTAAGTGGCGGGTCTGGATTTAAACTCTGATTTGATTTCAAAATTAAAATTCACCATTCTCACCAAGAAGTCTCAAGGTAGGAACTCGCTCTGCTGTTCAAGTACTGAAAGGTGCAATTAGGGCCCCAGGATCTTCCAAGCTTTCATCTCTGCTTTAGAAGAGTGGATTTCACCCTCGTACTTGTCACTTTGTAGTTTTAAGATGGCTGCTGAGTTCTAGACATCACATTCAGGTCCAAATCAAAAAGGGGAACTACACCAGCTCAATCAGTTGCACTCTCCCTTTTTTAAGAAAGCAAAATCAGCTGGGCATGGTGGCTCAAGCCTGTAATCCTAGCACTTAGGGAAGCTGAGACAGGAGAATCACGAGTTCAAAGCCAACCTCAGCTAAGCAACTCGGTAAGACCCTGTCTCTACATAAAACACAAAATAGGTCTGGGGATGTGGCTCAGTGGTTGAGTGCCCCTGAGTTCAATCTCCAGTACCAAAAAAAAAAAAAAAAAAGCAAAATCTTTCCTAAAACCTCCCCCACCCAGGGCCCTTCTACCTATAGTTCATGGACACATGGGTGCCCCTAGCTGCAAAGAAGGCTGAGAAATCAGAATGTCAGTGTTATAGTTGGCCTAGATCAAATATGGCCCACCACTTGAGGTTGAGCCCCCTCCTGTCCTTGAAAAATCTGGAGTTCTGTTAGCAAGGAAGAACAGAGTAATGAGAGTGACCAGGCGACAAACAGGGTCTGTTCCCATCTCAGATGAATGGGAGCAGCTATGGTTCTCTAATCATTCTCCTCCCTCCTCAGGTCTGCCTGGGAAACTCTTGTGCATCACGTATCAGTTTCTACAAGACTGCCCTCACTCCCCCAAACAAACATGATGCTCACTCCTTTACCTTCTATATTACCTGCTTCTCTCTATATAATTGCCATTACAGCAATTAATGCATTGTAATGTGATTGCTTATTCCACTGTGCATGTATTTATTCTCTCCATAAATTCTGAGCACTTGCTCTTTGGCAGACACTACTGGGAATTAAAGAACTCAGCAGTGAACAAGTTAAACCTTTAGGTTTGGTTTTTGCCCTCATAAAGCTTTTAGTCTAATAGCTGAACTTTTCAGGCAAATAAAGTCATGGGAGGAAGAAACTCATCTCCCCAGACCATAAATAACTATATGGCAGGACAGTCCATGTCTCACCCCAGGACCTAGCATAGTATCTCACACAAAGTAGAAGCACTATGACTGCATGTTAAATTCATTCTTTCCTCAGGAAAGTTTTGAAACAATCCTCCATCAATCTTCCCTCCCTCCCGCCCTCCCTTCCTTCCATTTAATCCAGGGGCACTGTACCACTGAGCTACATCCTTAGCCCTTTTTTATTTTTGAGATAGGATCTTGCTAAATTGCCCAGGCTGTCCTTGAACGTGTGATCCTCCTGCCTCAGCCTCCTAAGTAGCTTGGATTACAGGCCTGTCCCACCATGCCTGGCTGAAATGTATTTTAAATATATACATTTTAAGAGAAATACAGTCCTTGTTTCTACCAGGAAACCCCCAAAGAATGCTACTGTGCTACTGTGACTCAAGCACCCTTCCCACAGCATTGCAGGTCTCTTCTCCCAGGAAAGGGTCCAAGAGCATCTAACATGACACTTCACATGGGAGGACCTCAGTGGATGTATGTTTTTGCTGAAGGCTTTGTTGGATTTTCTAAACAAGGATATCTCATTTTCAGTGCCAGGGCTGCTCGAGTGCGGTTCTGAAAGCACTTAACTCCTCGGGCGCCTACCCATAGCTTATTATGTGAAGTTTTTATAGTTCCTTAAACACCCTGTTTTGCCCCTTCTCTTTTTCAGGTGATGGCAGTTGGGAACAAGGCAGGCAGAAACAGGGAAATAAAAATAACAACCACTGCTTTGGTCTGTGCTTCTGTTGCCATAGTGATGTTGACAGGTGACACACAGGTGAGAGGTTCTTTCTACAGTGGAGCCAGCAGACAGTGGAGGCCAAAAAGGGAAGGCATAACCGTAAAAGACCCCATCCTCCTAGGCTTCATGAGCCTCCTGGACTTCATGAGGCCATCTGGTCCATTCCCCTGCCTCTTAGCCAAAAATCAAATGGATGGGCAGCTTATTCTTAAAAATCTTTTAGAACAAAGTCCACCACCTCCTAAGTCACCTGTTAGGCTCGTATTTCACAAGATTTATGATCCTGAGTGGGCTTCAAGGTCTAATCTCATTTTCTCTCAATGTCCTTCCAGCCCAATTCCTCCTCCTGTTGCTTCTACGGAAATAAAAGTTAACCATCACCTACACTCTGGAGTCACCAGAAGACACTCAAATGTGGACTTGCTTGTTTCTGTCCCACCGCAGCCAGCGGTGGTCCCCTCATAGTCGCCACCCCCGTTCTCTGCTCTGGTGTTGGCTCTGGGAGTGAGTGGCTAGAGTGGGAACAGCCCCTGCCACAGCAAGAGCCTCTGACCACCAGAAATGAGAAACAGACCTGCTGCCTAACAGGTCAGAGCAGTACAGGGCAGCCCTCCCAAGCAGGATGTTGTCCTCCTTCCCAGTGAAACCAAGCGGAGAGAACAGGAAGGTCTGGCTTTAATGAGGATCTTTAAAAGCCTTTGTAACAGTAGACAGAGCCCAAGGCAGCTTAGAAACCCACACTGACGGCGACAGGGCTCTTGTACTTCCAGTCGACCCTGCAAAACAGAAATGGTTCTGCTAGATTAGGAGTGTGGCTTCTTCCCATCTCACATTAAAAACAAAGAAACCAACCAAAAAGTAGCTTTTACAATTGTTTCAGGAATTATCTTGCTTAAAAACTATGTGGGCCTTGGGGGTGGGGCAAGGGGAAAATTAGAGGTACTATGGATTAGATAGAGGGGAGCGAAAAGAGGGGGGTAGAAATGATAGAAGAATGAATTGAACATTATTACCCTGTGTGCATATATGATTACGTGACCCGTGTCACTGTGCATCATATACAACCAGAAGAATGAAAAGTTATATTCCGTTTATGTATGATGGGTCAAAACACATTCTACTGTCATGTGTAACTAATTTGTGTACCAACAAAAACCTACTATGTTGGCCTTAATGGCACAGCTTGGGTTAGAGAAGAAGAAAGCAGCCAATCCAAGGAGCACCCAGGGAACTGCTTAGATTCTTAAACCCTCCACTACTCTTACAGGGGAAGTTCACTTGCAGGAGCACAACTTGGCGCTAACAGCCTCCTCTGCATTTCCACCACTCTCTCCACCCCCACCCACTGGCACTTCCATTCTCTTAATCCATTTCACTAAGTAAGAAGATCCCTGTCACAGACGTGTTGGACCAGCCCTAGCCCTCTCTTCACAGTCCCTAATTCCCCCAAACAGTGTCAGGAAAATCAAACACTTGCACTGAGCTTCTCTTTGGTTTCTTGATTTCTTTCACACCCTGGACCAATAAGCCACTGCTTCTTTTCACAAAAGTGAAGCCGCCTCCAAGTGTGAGGTTAACACCCACCCCAAGGCTGGATCCCGTCTAGTCTCTCCCAACAGCTGAGCATCGTGATTTTGCTAATTAAGCTGCTTTCTTGTCTTCAATTAGCTGCATGTGAATCTTGTTGGGAAGTCTTGGATCCGTGAAATAGTCTGGGATAAAAATCAAAAAGAAGAAATCATCTCTACTCAGGGAAAGACTGGGAGGGAGATGGGAGACAGCTTTCTCTACTAAAAAGCTAGGGTGGCAGCGTCCTAACCACTACTGGTGGCCTGCTTTACAACATAATATGAGTAGTCACAGTGAATCCTTGGTCACTGCCCTTGCCAGAGCAGCTGAGTGTACCAGCTCAAATGGTCCTGGGTAGGGCTGACAGGGTGGCTCCTGCTCCTGCCACACCATGCTGTTTGTCATTGCTTGCTGACGCACAGGAGCCATCATCAGAGGGCTCAGGGATTCTCTGGGTTTTCTGCTCCCAGCCCATCTTGGGGCCCAAATAAATGCCAAGTATTATTCTTGTCTCCACTCAGCTTGCCAGCTCCTGTCTCTGAAATATACGCCTTCTCTGAGAATACCCTCTCAGAGAAGAGCCAGGCTCTGCAGGATGACGACAGAAGAGGGTTTTTATACACCCGGCAGAATGTGAGTCAGAGGCAGCATCTGCTGTGGCAGCAAAGACATACTTAGATTCAGTTAGAAACAGTTGGAGGACACAACCAACTCCCAGGGTTAACTGCACCCAAGAAACAGTCCCTCTAAATACCATTGACCTCAAGCCATCTCACAGCCAAGTCCATTAGAATCACCTGGGGAGCCTTTGAAACTATGAATGCTGGGCCCTACCCCAGACTAATTAAATGAAAATCTCTAGGGGTGGGGCCTGAACATCGGTTTTTTGTTTTTTTTTTTTAAAAAAGCTCCCCAGGTGATGGTAATGCACAGCCGGGGTCAGAACTGCTTTAAGACTCTCAGGGAAAGGGCTGCCCATATGTTCCTTTGGGAATCTCGAAATTCTGAACAATGCTCACCAAGAGGAAGTTTTGCCTCATTTCTCATCTGGCCTCATTTTGAGGAAATGACAGTAGAGTTAGAAGCCTTTTGAAAAAAGCTCCCTTGAGGGACATCAGGTGAAGGAGGACCCCAGACTCTGCAGAGAGAATCCTGGGCCTGTCCAAGTCTAAATTCCCAGTCATATTCCTTGCACAGGCTTTATAACAATCCCCGTGGCCCCAGGCAAACTGATACTGCCCTACTCACCTGCGGCAAATTCTAGGATATTGTCTGGTCTTTTCAGAAACATTTCTCTGGAAAATATTAAGGAATAGGGAAAAAGATAACAAAGGCTTTAAGGCAGGCTATGGCCAGAACTTATAACATTACCTTCTTCCACCCTAGAAAAAGGTCTAAAAAGAGCCAGGAGGAGTTCATGCAGGGAAGCTTCAGGGACAGAACAAGGAAAAGCCTGGTGGCCATCTTGGCCTTGGGAAGCAGGGTGGTAAGGAAGGAATGGGAAGGTTCCTGGGGCTGTCCCCACAGCAGCCAGGCCCAGTCCCAGTCCTCCTGGAAACTGTTCTGTACAGAGAAGCAGGGTCATCCCCAACATGTGACTGAAACAACAACCCCCTCTTCATTCACCACCCCCAAGTGTTCTAACCCTGTTGTTTGTGAACAATGCAAATGGTGATTTAATTCAGGTTTTTAACATTTATACCTAATATCCCTGCTGGAACCATTCCTAACTTGGATTGCACACTTCCCAGGATAAGGAACCATGTCATTCTTTGTTCCCTTAAGAGGAAAAGATGCAAAAAGGGATGGCCTGATCCCCAGGTCTGATATTGACAGATGACTCCTAAACTACCTTTTACCCCTCACCCTAATGAACCCCACTTTCACAAAGGAACTGAACAGGTTTTAGTTTCCCCTGACACTTCCTCTGCTTTCTGAGACTGCTGCTGGGAGAAATGGCTAAAATATGAAGAACAGTGAGATCCAAGAAAACAAAAAGGGGCCTGGGGAAAAAGAGCCCTCCAGGTCTACGTGTGTGTGTGTGTGTGTGTGTGTGTGTGTGTGTGTGTATTAGAGAGAGAGAGACAAACTCAGAGCCTCACATATGCTAGGCAAGTGTTCTACCACTGAGCTATACCCCAGTTCTGAGGCCCACTGAGCAGCTAAGCACAGGATCTCCTATGGACCTCTCTTTACAGCACAATACAGTGGAAGAACCAGGGATTTGAATCCTAGGTCCGCAACTTGAGGAAGCTACTTTATTTCTCTGAGCTTAACTGTCTCACCTGTAAAACAGAAATGATAAGCTGTTTTATGTAGTGTGGCTGGGAGGATCAGCAAAGCTGTACCAAAATGCCACACACTGGGTGGGCACTGGAAACACGCACAACACACACACACACACACACACACAGCTCCTCCAGCTTGGAGCTCTGGACCAGAAACAGAAGATTGACAACACAATTACAATAGAGTGTGATGACTACTAAAGTAGTAACACAACACAGTGCCTGGAAATGGAAGCCATTATTATTTGAACCTTGCCGATCTGTCTACAGTCAAACAGTATTTGAGATAGTATTGTCTGTTGTTTTCATCCTGATTGCTGCTCCATGAAATTTTTTTTTCTTGCCTCAGTTTTTGCCTTTCATTTCATTAAGAGATTTTTCCATTCAAAAATGGAAAAAAGCAATGCCAGGGAGAAGGGAAAAGATACATTGGAAAATGGTCTTCTTTTGCCCAAGAAATTAGTGGCTTCTGACCCTTGCAGTTTTTCTATAACAATATTCTCAGGTAAGGAAGGGCCAGACATTTGACTTTTTTTTTTTTTTTTTAAGTTCTACCAGTAATTTTGTTCAGTTCTTCTGGTGAAGAATAGTGTTTACCGCACATCAGAGCACTGATCTCCAGGATATACAAAGAACTCAAAAAACTTAACACCAAAGAAAACCAAACAACCCAATCAATAAATGGGCTAAGGAGCTGAACAGACACTTCTCAGAAGAAGATATACAATTGATCAACAAATATATTAAAAAATGTTCAATATCTCTAGCCATTAGAGAAATGCAAATCAAAACTAAGATTTCATCTCATTCCAGTCAGAATGGCAGTTATTAAGAATACAAACAACGAGCCAGGCGTGGTGGCACACACCTAAAATCGCAGCACTTTGGGAGACTGAGACAGAGAATCACAAGTTCAAAGCCAGCCTCAGCAACAGTGAGGCACTAAGCAACTCAGTGAGACCCTGTCTCTAAATAAAACATAAAATAAGGCTGGGGATGTGGCTCAGTGGTGGAGTACCCCTAAATTCAATCCCCGGTACCAAAAAAAAAAGGAATACAAACAACAGCATGTGTTGGTGAGGATGTGAAGGAAAAAGCATACTCAAATATTGCTAGTGGGACTACAAATTGGTGCAACCAATCTGGAAAGCAGTATGGAGATCCCTTAGAAAACTTGGAATGGAACCACCATTTGACCCAGCTATTCCGCTCCTCAGTCTATACCCAAAGGACTTAAAAACAGCATACTACAGTGACACAGCCACTTTAGTGTTTATAGCAGCTCAATTTATAATAGCTAAACTGTGGAAACAACCAACCTAGATGCCCTTCAATAGATGAATGGATAAAGAAACTGTGGTATACATACACAATGGAATATCACTCAGCATTAAAAGAGAATAAAATTAGCCAGGTGCGGTGGCTCAAGCCTGTAATCCCACCACTTAGGGAGGCTGAGACAGGAGGATCGCGAGTTCAAAGCCAGCCTCTGCAACGGCGAGGCGCTAAGCAACTCAGTGAGATCCTGTCTCTACATAAAACACAAAATAGGGCTGGGGATGTGGCTCAGTGGTCGAGTACCCCTGAGTTCAATCCCTGGTGCCAAAAATAAATAAATAAATAAAACAGAATAAAATTATGGCATTTGCAGGTAAATGGATGGAGTTGGAGAATATCATGCTAAGCAAAGTAAGCCAATCCCAAAAACCAAAGGCCGAATATTCTCTCTAATAAGTGGATGCTGATTCACAATGGGAGAGGAGGCATGGGAAGAATGGAGAAACTTTGGTCAAAGAGGAGGGAAAGCAGGGGAGGAGACATGGGGACAGGAAAGATGGTGGAATGAGATGGACAACAATGCCTTAGGTTCATGTATGACTGCACATATGGTGTAACTCTATATTGTGTACAATCAGAGAAATGAAAAGTTGTGCTCCATTTGTGTACATTGAATCAAAATGCATTCTGCTGTCATGTATACCTAATTAGAATAAATACATTTTAAAAAATAGTGTTTACACCCAATGGCTGCCTGTTGGGTTTCTCAATGCTAGATTCCCTGTTTCAACTGTCATAAGGCATATATTTACCTTTACAGTTGCATGAATCTTAATATTTTTAAGAATTTAGAGATAACTTGAGGAAATCTCTAAGAAATAACTGAAGAAAATCCTTGGTGTGACAAATTCCAGAGTTAGAAAAAAATTCCATCTTAGGATATTTTCAGACTTTTTTTCTTTCTTTCTTTCTTTTTTGTACCAAGGATTGAACTCAGGGGTACTCAACCACTGAGCCACATCCCCAGCCCTATTTTGTGTTTTATGTAAAGACAGAGTCTCACTGAGCGGCTTAGTGCCTCGCTGTTGCTGAGGTTGGCTTTGAACTCGCGATTCTCTTGTCTCAGCCTCCCAAAGTGCGGGGATTACAGGTGTGTGCCACTGCACCGGTATTTTCTGACTTTTAAGAAATTAGAAGCAATAGAGAATGTTTAAAAAAGAAGAGGTCATTCATATTCATGTACCCCCAATAGTTTTCCACTAGATGCTCAAGGCCCCTCCGGAAAACCACCTACCTGAAAAAGCCACTTAGGAGCAACTCCACTTCTTTGTGTGTCCTCAGGTACTTTTCGTTAGCAATCCTTGTCTGGATCTGAGGGCAAGAGCAGAGGGGCACGTTCCATTAACAGATCCAGGGTTCAACCCTGCAAGTGTGAAAGGCTGGGGGAAACAACGTGGACAATTAACCCAACTCTTTTCCTGGGGTGCTTCAAAGTTTAAGCCGCCCATCTTCGTATAGATTTGATAACTCCACGCTGCTTCCTGCTCAGGTTTAGGGACCTTAACTCAGATAGGATCCCGCCTGTGGGTTAAGTTTTTGGTTGTATCTAACCTGATGTTTCTGGCCGTAACTTTGACCCATTTCCCTGGCGGGATCCCTGCTTTCGTTCTTTCACTTTCAGACCCAGAAGCCCTGAGATCCGCCCGCAGGTGGTGGGGGGCGTCTCCCCTGAGCCCTCCGCTCCTTCACCGGGGGGCAGACCCTCGCTGTCCCTCTCTCAGGGGTCCTCCCCCTTGTCTGCGGTCCCTGTCCTAGAGAGCTATAATTTGATGGATACCGGCGTGGGGTTGCGTCTGTACGCACCTTGAAGTTTCGCAGCTGCTCGAGCTGCGCTGCGCTCAGTGCCCCGGGATCCGGCCCCAGTAGCCCGCCCTGCAGCGTCGCCATCTTGGGGCGGTCGTCAAGGCGACGGGTCGCGGCTGTGAGGCCCCGCCCTCTCCCCGCCCCCAAGTCCTGCCTTCCCCAGAGCGGGGAGGGGCTGAGGTAAGCAGTGTGGGGGTCCTCTCTGCAGCTGGGGAGTGAACTCGGGAGGATTCCCCAGAGTTGGGGACTGGTTTTTGAACTTAGTTGCATACGAAATGAGCCTTCTTGTCCCCAGCCAAGCTCAAATACTATTATTAGTTTTAGAGCAAAACAGGAATAAAGGTTGCTAAGGAAGGCTTTCCCAGAATCCGGTCCTGACTTCAGCAGAAGGTTGAGGAAACCTGGTAATGGGGGTAGAGGAAGGGAAATCCAGGCTTCTTCCCTTTCCACGGGCCCAGAAGCCAACCCTGCTATCTGTCCTGCAGACATTTAACATTGAAATCTTGGGTCCTGGCCCCGTCCCTGCCCCTTTGGTACTGGGTACTGAACCCAGGGACTCTCGCGAGTTAGTCACTCTACTACTGAGGTACCTCGCTAGCCCGCCCCCCCCCCACACACACACCTTTTTTTTGAGACAGAGTCTCACTAAATTGCTAAGACTTGTGATCCTCCTGCCTCAGCCTCCCGAGCAGTTGGGATTACAAGCACACACGTCGGTGCTCTCTGAAGCCTTGGATTCTTAAAACATGAAAGCGTCCTAGAGCATGGAGTGAGTTGAGTTCTGCAAAGGAAGGAACCTTCCCAGACTAAGATGCTGGAAAGGACCTATGGGACACCCTGGTAGAATTTCCCCTCTTAGACTGACTATCTTATGTAGATTAATTTTCTCTTCACCCGGGGTTCCTCATAAATTCCAAATTATTTTCTCTCACTCCCTACTGAATAAGGGAGGAGAAAGGGAATGGGTCTCAAGATTTGTTCTTCTAGTATCTAATTAAGAAGGGTAAGTGAAACATAAAGCTAGAGAGCTGAAAATAGCCGCCTGGAAAGGGCAGGAGCCTGTCAATACATACACGCTGAGCTTCCACACCCACAGAGATCTTGCACAGCAGAAGCCTTCTGAGAGGCTGAGAAGAGAACCTGAAAGGGATTTGTGAACCACTGCCCCAAGGAAACAAGGAAATAGCATGAGAAACAAGCTCAGCATTAGATGATCTCTCAGTGGTCTGCCTGTATCTTTCTTAGCAAAGACTGAGGAAAAACAGTGAGAATATTGGCAGTTCCCAAGCCAGGGAAAGAGGTAAGTTAGCTAGTGGGCTACAAACTTCTTCCCAGGAACCTCATGTGGGTTAATAATCATTTTGGTTGTTTGTCTGTTTTTTAGGAGAGAGGGTTAATAGAATGAGAGGGAGATAAGCTGCCCTCTGTCAGAACAGTTAGTTCTCCTGCAGGAGCAGAGGTTAAGCAGACTCCATGGCTCCTGTTGGCTAAGACCTGTTTCTCCCCACCTTACATTGCCCAGAAAAACTATGATGAAACTTGCAGATCTGCACTAACCAGTATGGTCTCCTAGAGCCATCATTGGCTCTTGAACACTTGAGATGTAGCTGTGCGGGTGTTAGATAAGCTGGAAATGTAAAATACACTCTGGATCTTGAAGACTTAGTATGAAAATAATGTAAAATATTTTGCTAATAACTTTTTGGGGGGGTACTGAAGATTGAACTCAGGGGTACACAACCACTGAGCCACATCCCCAGCCCTATTTTTTGTGTTTTATGTAGAGACAGGGTCTCACTGAGTTGCTTAGCGCCTCACTGTTGCTGAGGCTGGCTTTGAACTCGCAATTCTCCTGTCTCAGCCTCCCTAAGTGCTGGGATTACAGGCTTGCGCCACCGCGCCTGGCTCCTTTTTTTTTTTTTTTTTTTTTTTTTGGTACCAGAGAATGAACTCAGGGGTACTCAACCACTGAGCCACATCCCCAGCCCTATTTTGTGTTTTATTTAGAGACAGGGTCTCATCGAGTTGCTTAGCGCCTTGCCACTGCTGAGGCTGGCTTTGAACTCGTGATTCTCCTGTCTCAGCCTCCCTAAGTGCTGGGATTACAGGCTTGCGCCACCGTACCCGGCTGCTAATAACTTTTTATTGATTACACGTTGAAACAGAATTTTGGATATAGCAGGCTAAATAAAAATATACTATTCAAAGTAATTTCGTTGTTTCTTTTTTCTTTTTTAAGGTGGCTACTAAAAATCTTAAGATTATGTATGTGGTGTGCATGATATTAGACAACACTGAAATCTGGACTTGCAAACTGATGCGCGCGCGCACACACACACACAATGCTCTCCATCCCATGCATAAAATAATTGATATCCTCTTCTGCTAGGCAATGATCTCCTTGTGCTTTGGAGAATCAGTCATGCCTTGTACTAGGGATGGAGCCAACGGGCACTCTACCGCTGAGCTGCATCACCAGCCCCTTTTTATATTTTATTTAGAGACAGAGTCTTGCTGACCTGCTGAGGCTAGCTTTGAACTAGTGATCCTCCTGTCTCAGCCTCTGGAGCTGCTGGGATTATAGGCATGCACTACCACATCCAGCATCCCCAGCCTTATTTATTTATGTATTTATTAAATATTTTTTAATTGTAGATGGACACAATACCTGAGGATCGAACACAGTGCCTCATATGTGCTGGGCAAGCAATCTACCACTGAGTCACAACCCCAGTCTCTCTTTTCATTTATTTTATTTTATTTTATTTTTTTGGTATTGGGGATTGAATTCAGGGGCACTCAACCACTGAGCCACATCCCTAGCCCTATTTTGTGTTTTATTTAGAGAAAGGGTCTCACTGAGTTGCTTAGCGCCTCACCATTGCTGAGGCTGGCTTTGAACTCACAATTCTCCTGTCTCAGCCTCCCAAAGTGCTGGGATTACAGGCATGCACCACCACGCCTGGCTTCTTTTTATTTTTTATTTTTTTTGACACAGGATCTCAATAAATTGCCAAGGCTAAAGTCGCTGCAATCACAGGTATGCACCACCATCCCCAGCAGTTTAGCCTTTCTTGACTGATTGCTGCCTATTGTCCAAATGCCTATAAGTGAGAGAGGCTACTTTTGTTTTTTTTAACAGCATCTCAGTTCTCATTATTACATATTGCATTTTTCTGTCTCACCTCCCCACTTGAGGTAGAAGCCACTTGAAGGCAGGAGGGTTACATAATCAATTCTTTGTACTTTCATAAATTCTGTTGCAGATATTTTGATCGTGTTCAGTGAAGCCAGTATTGGATGATTAGCCACTCTGCTCACATATACCATCACATTTTCTAAAATAAAATCCCAATTATCCAGCATTTTCACTTCCTAAGTATCTAAATACAGGCACGGGGCTCTTTCTTTATAAAGTCAATAATCTTTTTACATAGAGCAGTTAGCTCTGACTGCAGAGAAATAAAGAGGGATGGTGGGCAGAGAAAGGATTGTGGAAGAATTAGTGCTTGAGGCCTCATTTCCTCTCAGAGAAAAACTCTCCAGAATGTGCCTCTGAGTCATGGGTTTTTTGGGGCTTTTTGGTACTGGAGATTGAACTTAGGGGCACTCGACCACTGAGCCACATCCCCAGCCCTATTTTGTGTTTTATGTAGAGACAGGATCTCACTGAGTTGCTTAGCACCTCGCCTTTGCTGAGGCTAGCTTTGAATTTACGATTCTCCTGTCTCAGCCTCCCAAAGTGCTGGGATTACAGGCTTGTGCCACCGCACCCAGCTTGAGTCATGGGGCTTACCAATCATTACCTCACAGGGCTCCCATCCCCCATGACCTGAAAGTACATCAGAGATGTGCCAGGAGGGTCTTATGAGAGCTCTCCCCCACTTCTAAATCCAGTTTTACTTCTCAGACTGACACTTCCAATCTGGGACCACAAATAAAGTGAAGGATTGGAGGCACTTTGTTACCTGCAGCTGTCTCCCCATTTACTGATTGGGAGGAGGAGTGAGAGAAGTTCATTGAAATTCATTTTTGTGAATGTTTAATATTTCAATTAATATGATTAGGTCCAAGCCTGAATGAGCAGCAGGGCGGCAGATCTGCTGAGAAGACACAGAGTAATGAGATCAACGGGGCTGTGGGGTCTTCCCTTCTCCATCCTCAGAGGGCGTGATCTGTTTAGCATCTCCATAAATACCAAGATCAGATTAGAAGGCAAGAAAGGAGCAGTGGGGGTGGGGAACTGCTACCTGACTCAAAGCTACTTTGAAGATGGACACATTTGAACTTCCTGATTCCCTGGCACTGCCACCACATCTGCTGACCACTCACCAGAGTCTCCTACTACTGCCCTCACCCCATTCCCATCTTAAAGTCCCCTACTGGGAGGACCTGGGCTTCTACACGATGAAGTGTACCCAAATCTTCACACACACATCCACTCGAATATATGCGCCTGTCAGAATGCAGCTCCATGACACAAAAACCCAGGCTAAGGAAGGTTGGCAGGTGGTCAATATGGAATCAAGGAGTCGAAAGAAGGACTGTCTCACCCAGGGCTTAAATGAAGACAGAAGAAGAAGAAAGGTCAGGCTTAACCACTGGCCCCATTCCCAAGAGGAATGTTTGATGTGGAAGTTAAATGCAAAGACTGAGGAGCCAGACTGCCCTGGTTCCAATCTCAGCTAGACCTCTTTCTAGTTGCATGGTCTTAGGCAAGTTATTTAATCACCCTGTACCTTGGTTTCTTCGTCTCTATTTGGAGATGTTAGAATCCACATCACAGGGCGGTGGTGAGGTTTTAATGAGTTAGAAAGTAAAACACACTTGGAACAATGCCTGGGACACTGTAAGTGCCATAGAAGCGCTGTTACTATTATTTCGCTTGCAGAAGAGGAGAATGTCAGCCTCTGAAATTGGGCTGGGACACATTTCAAAGATACAAGCACCACTGCAAAGACATCAGCCCCACCCTGGGGTGAAGAAGGGAATAACAGGGAGGGCAGGTGTTCTACAAAAGCTGTGAGTCCTGGTGGGCAAGCACCTGAAGGGGAGCAAAGGCTGCCACCACTGATGCTCTGAGTGGGCCCAGTGAGTGGAGGGGCCAAGTTCCCTCCAGATCATGGAGCATACCAATCACACATAGAAGTATAATTGTTTTCAGGGAATAATGGCCCCCAAATGTGTTTCCCCATTCCTTTTTGCTACCTGACTCAATTAGAGTGAGTCTCATCCAAGGAACTCACTTGAAGGAAGAAGCAAAGGAAGGAGTAATTTGGCTTTGCTTCCCTAAAGGGGAGCTTGACAGGTGTGTTTCTTCCCACTGAAAGAATCAGGAGTGTACTCTTTCCAGAGGTTCTTTGCCTGAAGTGTTTGTTAAGCACCTACTATGCTTGAAAAATACACAGTGCTAGACACTGTGAACAGTAAAACATTGAATTAAATGGTGTCTTGGTCTTCAAGGAGCTTACAAGCGAGAGCTCCCGCTGCTGCCTCCCTGCCCACACACTTATACACACAAACCCCCCTGAGGGAAAGAAGGGGGTGTCGGCAAATGTCAGAAAGCTACAGTTTTTCTTGGTTCCTTTTCTGGAAAACATACAATTCTCTTTCTGCCCTCATCTCAACCTGTTCTTCCTTTCTCCACCTCCCTTTCCTTTTTTCCTCTCTGGGTCCCTTCTGCTCTTTTCCCCCAGACTCTGCGACCTGTGTCCCTCCCTATCCATGCCTCTCTCCCTCTTCACCCGCCCAACTGTTGTATCTGTGATTTCCTTTCTGTGGTTTCTTTCCTTCGGTCCCCACTCTCGGGCTCCCCAAATGCCGGGCTCCCCTCTCCTCCCCGCCCCCAGCTCCCATCTCCTGGGTCTTCTTTTCCAGCACCGGGGACAGCTCCAGCCCCCGGAACAATGGACCCCACCTTAGGGCTCCTCTATAAATTCTCCATCTTAGTGCCTTGCCCAACTCCTGATTGGGGAGTAAGATGGGGGGAAGGGTTGTTATCAACAGGACCAGCTGCTCTTCTGGGGGCGGGAAGGGAGTCAGGGAGGACGGAGATAGAAAGAGGGCGTGGCTCTTGCCTGGATTGTGCGTCCCTCTCCAGGGTAGAGAATTTGTATTCTACCCCTGAGACTGACATCACTGATGTCAGGGGAAAGGAGGTGGGAGTGAGGAGGGGGGTGTGGAGGGGGGAGGTTTTTGTTGAGGAGAGCGCGGCCGGAGAGCAGAGCTCCGGGACCCAGGTGACCGGGAAAGCAGGCAGCCCCAGCGGCGGGAGCAGCCAGCAGCAGCCCAGGCCCGGGGACCGGGGTGGGGGTGGGAGGGGGGCTGAGGGGAGGACCTGAAGGGGGGCGGCAGGGCAAAAGGGACCCCCGGAGCCCTGCCGCCATCAGAGATCAAGCATCTGGCATCTTTCGGACCCAGCAGAAGGATCAGCCACAGGGGAGGTGTCCTCCCCGGGGAAGCCTACGAGAGATCCACCTGCCCCACATCAGGAGTGGGCCCCCTCACTGACGCTGCTGGCAACCATATCAGGCCCCTAACCCCTCAGTCTCCTCCCCAACGCCCTCGTCAGGCCCTTTCTCCCACCTCCAGCTCTCATCTCCACCCCCAGTTCCCAGCCCTCTAAGTCCCAGCACCCCTGCTACGCCCTAACCCTCCTGGTCTTGGCCACACTGACCCCCATCCTGGGATATTTGCCAGATCTCTGGGAGGGAGATCGTTTGTTTGGGCTATGCCCCCTGGTGGCATGACAGTGTCTGCCTAGACCCCTGACCCCTAGCCCTCGACTCCCTGGGCCTCCTTTGTGTGAAGAGCTGCTCCTCTGCTCAGCAGTGTGGTTGGGGGCCAAAGGGAAAGCCAGCCCAGGCGGGGCCCCTGGCCCCCACCACTTGCCTCCTTGTTGGGCAGCTCCCCTGGCTTTTGGGCCTCTCCCTGCTCCCCCCGGCCCCTCCTCGTGGGCCGCCCCAATGAAGGAGCCGGATGCCATCAAGCTGTTTGTGGGGCAGATCCCGAGGCATCTGGAGGAAAAGGACCTGAAACCCATCTTCGAGCAGTTTGGTCGGATCTTCGAGCTGACTGTCATCAAGGACAAGTACACCGGGCTGCACAAGGGTGAGGGGTCAGGCTAGGCTGGAGAGGTGGCAGCAGGTGGACTGGGAGGTTGGGAAGAAGGGAGAAGCTAGGCTGAAGGAATGGAGTGACTGCAAAGGGCTGATATGGAGGGAGAAGTGCTCAGGGGCTGGGGACTGTGGATGGAGGAGGTGGAAGAGAACTCAGCTAGAGTGACCAGGGTAAAGGACTTAGGGGATGCTCTTTTTGGGTGAAGAGTTTTCAAGAGACTGCAAAAACATGGATCCCAGCGATGGAAGGAGGTGTTAATGTTGTGGGTGAACTTAAGAAAGAATGAAGGGACAAGAGAACTGGTTTGGTAGATAAGGAGCTTGACGTGTGTGTGTGTGTGTGTGTGTGTGTGTGTGTGTGTGTGTGTGTTGGGCAGGACTGAGAATCTTAGTACCCTCAAATAATGTTGGGACAGGAGTCAGGACACAGAGTCAGGTGTCTAGGCTTAAGTGTGGAGATGACCTGGGCAGGGAAGTCCCAGGACTAAAGAGGGGGACCTGAGAAGTAGGTCATGAAGGATAGATTGCTGAGGGTCTGAGTAGCGCAGGGGACTTAGAAAGTTAAGAGGGAGGATGCCCCTGAGGTCTCTCCAAGGACTATGTGGCTAAGCAGGGTTGACCCCAGGGTCAGGACTTGGAGAGCTCCAATCACTGGGGATAGGAGGGCCACACTACCTCCCTCCCATAACTGGGCTCAGAGAATCCCTGGAAGCACTTCCGGCTAACTGCTCTTCCCTTTCCTTCTCTGTTCTACTCTCCACCCTGTACCTGCCTCCCCTGGAATTAGGGAGACATGAGAAAAGAGGGAAAAAAGGAGAGGAGCGGGTGATGATGGCCAAGATGAAGGGGAAGAAAAGGCAAAGGAGAAAGGGG
>PVHX01006915.1:0-95624 GCA_004024805.1 Geosciurus inauris
GCTTAGCGCCTCGCCATTGCTGAAGAATGCCGGTTTTGCTGGGCACAGTGGCCATCACCTGAAATCCCAGTGGCTCAGACTGAGGCAGGAGAATCCAGAGTTCAAAGCCAGCCTCAGCAAAGCGAGGTACTAAGCAACTCATGTGAGACCCTGTCTCTACATAAAACACAAAATAGGGCTGGGGATGTGGTTCAGTGGTCGAGTGCCCCTGAGTTCAATCCCCAGCACCCCCCCCCCAAGAAAAGAATGCATTTGTTTTCCATATTCATGTTTTATTTTACTTTATTTTTTAATATTTTGTTTTAGCTGTAGATGAACACAGTATCTTTATTTTATTTTATGTGGTGCTGAGGATCGAACCCAGTGCCCCACGCATGCGAGGCAAGCGCTCAACCGCTGAGCCATAGCCCCAGCCCCCATGTTTTATTTTAATGTAATCTGTCAAAATATCAGTAGGATTCTTAGATGGGTGGGGGTGCTGGGGATGAAACAAATGCAAAGGTAGGCACTCTCACCGTACTACATTCTCATCCCTCAGGTATCATTAATTAATTTTAAATCACAACCACTCTGCTGCACAACTGTAATCCCAGCGACTGAAGCTCGAGACAGGAGGATCACCAGCTTGAGACCAGCTTGATTACCTTAACAAGACCCTGTCTTAAAATAAAAAATAAAAAGTGCTGAGGGTATAGCTTGGTGGTAAAGCAACACTGGGTTCAAGACTGAGTGCCAGAAATAAACAAACAAATGGCACAAGTAGGTTGAATCGCTTTGAATAACCAAATATACTATTACGTGGATTTACTTTTCTACATAGAGAATAAAATGGCTTCCAGAGGAAAGACAGAGACAAGCAAATTAAAGCAGAATCTAGAAGAACAGTTGGATAGACTAATGCAGCAATTACAAGATCTGGAAGAATGCAGGTAATAGTACAATTGTATGTTGTTATGTTATAAAATGACTTTTTTCTGCAGTTAGATTACAAGCTGCATGGATGCAGCCCCATGTGTGATTCTGGTTTCTCCTCTAGTGTTTTTCACAGTGCTTTGTCTGTTGGAGCACTAAACCTAGTGCAGGCTTCGGGGTCATAAAGCCTGGGATGTGAGTGTCTTTCAAGTAATTACTAAGTGCATGTGAACTTGGGCAAAATATTTAACCTCCTTGAAGTGGAAATAATAACACCTACCTTATCTTTAATATTTAAAATAGCCCTGCCTGACATGAACTCCTGGTGGTTGGTTTCAGCCTTAACTGCTCAAAGGACCAAGACTGGGCCGGGGGCATAGCTCCGTGGTAGGGTGGGTGCTTCGCATTCTCAGGCCCTGGTTCAAAAGTACTGACAAAAACCGGGAAGTTCTCGATAGCCTTACCAGGTGGTTTTAAGTATTAGAAATGAAGGGGCCACACAATGCTCAGCTCAGAGTAGTTGTTCAATATGTGGAAGTTCCATAAGTGGGGGCTGTTATTACTTGTAAATATTTAATAAGCCACATAGGAAAGAGAAGGCCTCACAGCCCAGCATATGACACTGATTTCCAGACACTGGGGCCTCAAGGCTCTTTCTTCCTCAACCCACTCCACTCCACTCTCGCCTTCATCCTCAGTGAGTCTATACTTTGGTCTAGGGTCATGGCTCAGTGGTAGAACATTTGCCTAGCATGTTCGATTCTTAGCACCACATATAAATAAAATAAAATAAAGGTCCATCAACAACTAAAAAAATAAAAATAGGGGCTGGGATTATGGTACAGTGGTAGCGTGCTCGCCTAGCACGCATAAGGCCCTGGGTTCGATCCTCAGCACCACATAAAAATAAAATAAAGATATTCTATCACCTACAACTAAAAAATAAACATTAAAAAAAATTTAAAAAAATAAAATATAGCTGTACTTTGCCTGTTTTTAAAAAAAACTACAAATGACTTGGCTTAGTGAATAAAAATAACCTCTTGTAAGATGACAAGTACTGCATTGCTATCATTTTGTAGTACACACAATGTTTACCACCATTAATGATGATGATAACAACAGCTGTTTGGTGAGTGCCATGGCACAAGCCTGTAATCCCAGCAACCCCAGAGGCTGAGGTAGGTGGATCACGGGTTTGAGGCCAGTGTCAGCAACTTGGACCCTACATGAAAAATTTTAAAAAGTGACAAAGGTGGGGCTGGGGATAGAGCTCAGTGGTAGAGCACTCCTGGGTTTAATTTACAGTACCGCAATACAAAACTATCAAGTACCTGTTAACCATATGTGCCAGTGCTTTCCTTATCTCACTTAATGCCTCATAGCAACCCTATTAGGTGGGTACTATAATTACCCAAGCATTATAGATAAACTAAGGCTAGGCTTTGTTCATTATCTTGCCCAAGGTTATACCATTGACTGCTTACAGGAAGATAGTATGTTGTTTGTTAAGTGTGTCTTACTTTGGTAAATGAAAAATGTTTAGGGGTTGAGGGTGCAGCTCAATGGTAGAATGCATGGTCTTGGCCTTGGGTTCAGTCCCCAACACTAAAAAGAAAACGGGAAAAAAAATCATTATCAAAGTAATTAGAGTGTAAGAAAATACCCATACTACAACTATCTAGACACATTTTTATCAGTAATCAGTAGCATTTTGATATTTCCCTTCCACTTTTCTCTAGTGTACAAGTACTAAGATTGCTTTTTTACTTGGAACTTTGTTACTTTTCTGCATTATGATTTTCACTGTACTTCAGAGAAGAACTTGATACAGATGAATATGAAGAAACCAAAAAGGAAACTCTTGAGCAGCTAAGTGAATTTAATGATTCACTGAAGAAAATCATGTCTGGAAATATGACCCTGGTAGATGAACTGAGTGGAATGCAGCTGGTGAGCATAACTTACTCTTGTTTGTTTTTTTTTCCCCTGGTAAATATATTTCAGGTAGAAAATGTACACTTTTTTCGGTATAACTTCTCCACGAGTTTCTACTTAATAAAACAGCATATCCATTCAGATGTTTACTTAGCTATGTATCTAGCAAATGAAAACTGATTTTGTAACAAAGACCTGTTAATAAAAATCCATCAATCGGGGCTGGGATTGTGGCTCAATGGTAGAGCACTTGCCTTGCATGCGTGAGGCACTGGGTTCGATCCTCAGCACCACATAAAAATAAATAAAATAAAGATATGTGTCCATCTACAACTAAAAAAATATATATATTTTTTTAATTGTAAGTGACAGAATATCTTTATTTTTGATTTTTATGTGGTGCTGAGGATCGAACCCAGTACCTTATGCGTGCTAGGCGAGCACGCTACCACTGCGCCATAATCCCAGCCCCCCCAAAAAAAAATTAAAAAAAGAAGAAGAGCGAGGGACGTTAAGCTCAGTGGTTAAGCGCCCCTGGGTTCAACCCCCAGTATCAAAAAAAAAAAAAAAAAAAAATCCATCATTCAGTTATTGCAAATCTGATTCATTGGAATGTTTTCATTAGTGTTTGCCTTCCTGCTTTTTAGGCTATTCAGGCAGCTATCAGCCAGGCCTTTAAAACCCCAGAGGTCATCAGATTGTTTGCAAAGAAACAACCAGGTCAACTTCGGACAAGATTAGCAGAGGTAAAGTTTCTTTGAATTGATTCCATCAGTGCTTTTCTTCCTAGCCTGAGAATTTGCTCATTGTGATAGTCTACAGTTTAAAAATTGGTCTGTTAACCGGGCATGGTGGTACATACTTATAATCCCAGCACTTTGAGAGGCTGAGACAGGAGAATCACAAGTTCAAAGCCAGCCTCAGGAACCACGAGGCGCTAAGCAATTCAGTAAGACCCTTTCTCTAAATAAAACACAAAATAGGTTGGGGATGTGGCTCAGTGGTCAAGTACCCCTGAGTTCAATCCCTGGTACCAAAAAATAAAAAAATAAAATAAAAATTGGTCTGTTGATTTTAGAGCCATAGTCCACAATTTTTTGACAAAATTAGTACCTAGAGCAATTATGGTTGATAATGTATATTTTTCAAGTTTATGGCAGTTTAAATTGCCTCCGACTGCTTATCCCTGGGCCCCTCCTTTAATGTTTAACAATTGCTTCTGGTTCCCTAACTTGAAATCCCACTGAGAATTTATTTATTTATTTTTTAATATTTTTTTTTTTTTTAGTTGTAGGTTGACTGAGTATCTTTATTTTTATGTGGTGCTGAGGATCAAACCCAGTGCTTCATGCGTGCTAGGCGAGCACGCTACCACTGCGCCACAATCCCAGCCCCTGAGAATTTATTAATAGCATTGCTTCCATGCATGTGCAGTGCTATGCTGTCTAAGAATTTCAAGCATCTTTATTTTTTTATTTTATTTTATTTTATTTTTTTAAAATAATTTTTAGTTGTAGATGGACACAATGTCTTTATTTTATTACTTTGTATGTGGTGCTGAGGATCGAACCCAGGGCCTCACGCATGCGAGGCAAGCGCTCTACCGCTGAGCTACAATCCCAGCCCTCAAGCATCTTTAAAAACCTGATAACATTCAGATGTCTGTTTATGGACTTGAATATAATTAAGGGCTAACAAATTTTGTGCAAATATGGGTAATTCTTTAGCAGTTATAAAGCATGGATCTGGGTCAGATTGGCTGGATTTAAATCCCTGCCTCATATACTAGGGTATGTGACCTTTGCCAGCTTATTTTATTTAATCTCTTGTGCCTCAGTTTCCCTGTCTGTAAAAAAGTAATAATGATAGTTCCTATCTCTGTGGTTGTTATGGATTTAATGAAGTAATATATGTAAAAGCACTTAGAACTGGCACAATGGCATATGCCTATAGTTCCAGCTACTTAGGAGGCTGAGGCAAGAGGATCACTTGAGCTCAGGAGTTTGAGGACAGCCTAGACAACATATGAGGTCCTATTTCAAAAAAATAAATAAGGGTTGGGAGTGTAGCTCAGGGGTACAGTGCTTGCCTAGCACGTGTAAGACCCTGGATTCAATCTCTGATACCAAAATAAATATTTCAAAAATAGGACTGGGAACAGCCAGTGTGGTGGTACATGCCTATAATCCCAGCTACTTGGGAGGCTGAATCTCAAGTTTGAGGCCAATCGGGGCAATTTAGTGAGATGCTGTGTCACCAAAAAGAAAAAAAAAAGAGTTGGGCAGGTAGTTCAATAGTAGAGCTCTTGCCTAGCATAATGGAAGCCCTTGAGTCCTTAGCGCTGTCAAAATAAAATTAAGTAAAAAATGTAAACAAAACAAAACACTTAGATAAGTACCAGTGTATATATAGTATATGCCATTAGTGTATTTGCTAGTCAGGGTTACATGTAACATAAGTTCTTAAAGGATAGCTCTTCTCCAAAGGAAGCTATTGACTTACTGCTAACCTTTAGTAGAGTTGATAACTAAGACAGTAGTTAGGATTACAGTTAAGTTTATTAAAACTTTATAAAAGCATTTTGTTATGTTTGCCTTGGATTGTCTCTATAGTTCTCCGTAATATTAATCAACAAGAGGTTTTTTTGTTGTTTTTTTAAGAAGTAGGTCTGAAAAGCTGGATTTTGTGCACAGAATGTTTTTCACTTGCATTTGCCTTGCATTCATCCATTACAGATGGATAGAGATCTGATGGTAGGAAAGCTGGAGAGAGACCTGTACACTCAGCAGAAAGTAGAGATACTAACAGCTCTCAGGAAACTTGGAGAGAAGGTACCAGTATTTAATTTTATTTATTAGGTATGAAGAGAAGTGTGAAATATTTGTTACAAATTCTTGGCCTGCAATCTAGTTCGTGGACCTAAGACATTCTTAACTGTGGTTCCTAGAACCTGCTCGTAACATTTGCACCTACTCCACTGGGCTTTATTTCATTTCATTTAGCTGACTGCAGATGATGAGGCCTTCTTATCAGCACATGCAGGGACCATACTCAGCCAGTTTGAGAAAGTGTCCACTGACCTTGGTGAGTGCCCTCATGTTTCCTTCCCTTCTCAGGGACTGGACCCAGGTCCTTGTGCATGCTAAGCATACCCTGTACCACTGGGCTATTCCCCCAGGCCCTTGTTCTCGTATTTCTGAAAACTGGACATGTATTACTATTCCAGACTGACGGAGAGCATGGTTAAGATAACAGGATCTTTTCTTGAGTTTAGACTGGCAACAGAGTTGTCTTCTTTACAAATCCTTTGTATTGGTTTTATTTCCCAGTATTTACTAGGAAATGAACTCTAATTTTTTAAAATAAGATTTTTTGGTTTTGTTTTGTTTTTTGTTTTTGTTTTTCTGTTTTTTGGAGATGAGGTCTTGCTGTGTTAACCAGGCTGGTCTCAAATTCCTGGGCTCAAGCAATCCTCCTGTCTCAGCCTCCTGGGGAGCTGGGACTATACGTGTGTGCCATCACACACAGCTTTGCAGCCTAATGTGGTTTTTTTGGGTACTGGGGATTGAACTCAGGGGCACTGAGCCACATCCCCAGCCCTATTTTGTGTTTTATGTAGAGACAGGGTCTTACTGAGTTGCTTAGCACCTCGCTGTTGCTGAGGCTGGCTTTGAACTCGTGATTCTCCTGTCTCAGCCTCCCAAAATGCTGGGATTACAGGTGAGTACCACCACACCTGACTCCTAATGTTTTAAAATACTCATGAGCTAGATGTAACTATAAAAGCATACTAAAATGTTAAATATTCTGTTTTATATCTAGAAGGTAGAGTAAGGGTTTATAACTAACAATCCATTTTTTGTGGCTGGATTGTTTATGCAGAGAAGGAAACAGGAATGGCAGTATAAGGGTTAATGAATTGATAATGGAGGCTAATTCTAGTTTTTATTTCAATATCTGTGATACGTTTCGGCTCTTTACCTGAAATTATAAATGCATTTGAAGTAATCTTTTTATTATGTGTCTTTGTCTTTAGGCTCTGGAGACAAAGTTCTTGCCCTAGCAAGTTTTGAGGTTGAAAAAACTAAAAAATGACAGTGTGGAAGCTTCTGACATTGATCACATTCTTACTGTAAACGGTGTTTTTTCTTCTGAGGATTTTGGGTCATTGCAAAGAGAGTCTCAAAATGCACTCATATACTAAGAACTGGTGACATGAAAACATACTGTGGCTTCTGTTTATGCTCTTCATCATTCTACTTTGTATAGGGCTCCCTGCTTGAGTGACCCTGGACTTGTTGGGACAGTGGGGCTCACTGAACTTCATTCATTATGATTTGTCTGTTTGAGAGAGAACAGAAAATGGACTTCATTTTTAAGGCTTCTTATTTTTAAGTGCTTATAGTGAGTGAGAAGATGTGAGCTCATGATTCTTTTCTATTCATAACTTATCTCCACCCTTTAGAGTGAACATTGGAACATCACTAGACTTCATATGTGTTCATAGAATTCAGAGCCTAAGTGATCTTAGAAATCATTTTCATTTTACAAACTAGGAAATTGAGACAGAAAGAGCCAAGTGATTTGCTGAAAGTCACATTAGAGACTGGGGATGACTTAAGTGTCCTGACTCCCAGTTTATCACCCATGAGTTTTCTTTTTTTATCCTGTACTGTGTTTTTAAAAAATAATTGACTTGTGTTTGTGCAAGTGAGTGTCTATGAAAACTCTGTCCCAACTCAAAGTTAGCTGGGCAGTAAGGATCCCCAGCCCCAGCCTGAGAGCTCCCCAGCCTTCGAGGGTATGAATGGGGCCCATTGTATCCCTGAATTTCAAACTCAGAACAATGAGAGCCCTGTTGAGAGTCTCCTGAAGTAACTTAACCTCCCGTGCTGTGTCACTAGGGAAGCAATAGGAAACGGCAGCTATAAACCCTCCCTGTGTGTAGCCTCTTGCCAAACTCAGAGGGTGGTAACAGTAAGCTACTATCAACTCTTCAGTTTTTGGAGGGACACAAAATAAGTTATGAGGAAAAGCAAGCTTATCTCCTGGGTGTCTGAGTCTGGGCAGTAGCAAATACCTAGCTGTGTCCCTATGCATGTACGTTAGCTTTGGCCATTTTATAGTCTTTCATGTGCTTCTCAGTATTCTCTTTCTTTGCACTTTATACAAATTAAAAGCATTTTTAACACTTCTTATATACTGTAAACTCTACTAGGTGCTTTGCCGACTAAACAAATTAGGGGACCTTGGCTACATTGATGCCTTATTTGGAACTTTTAAGGAGTTTGTTGTTTTTGAGACAAGGTCTCACTGCTTCAGTGATCCTGCCTCGGCCTCCTGAGTAGCTAGAACAACAGGCATGTATCACCATGCCTGGCTAATGGGTTATTTTTTTATATACTAGTTTATGACCATCAAAAATTCAATGAAACCGTGACAAACTAAGAAAAAGCAAATTACTAGCTATTCATCTAGAACTTTTTGATTATCATTTCATTCTTCTGTGCTTTTTAAATGGAGGTGAAATTTGTATAACATAAAATTCACTTGTTTTTGGTACTGGATATTGAACCCAGGGGCACTTCATCACTGAGTCATGTCCCCAGCCCTTTTAAATTTTTTTATTTTGAGATGACAGGGTCTTGCTAAATTGCTTAGGGCCTCGCTGAATCGCTGAGGCTGGCTTTGAACTTGTGATCCTCCTGCCTTAGCCTCCTGAGTTGCTGGAATTACAGGCGTGTGCTGCCGCGCCCAGCTCACCATTTTATAGTGTCCAGTTCAGAGGCAGTTGGCATGTTCACAGTGTCACACAGCCACCACCATTCTCTAGTTTAGAAGCATTTTCATCACCCCCACCGGAGACCTCAAACCTAGCAAGCACATATTCCCCATCCCCTCTCCTCCCGGCATGCAGCAACCTGTTCTCTGCTCTATGGATTTACCCACCCTGCATATTCCATGTAAATAGAATCATATCATAAGTGGCCTTTTTGTGTGTCTGGCTTCTTTAACTTAGTGTATTTTCAAGGTTAATCCACATGGAGCATGTATTTTATTTCTCTTTATGGCTGAATACCACATTTTGTTTATTCATGTATGGATGAATATTTGGGTTGGGTTGTTTTCACCTTTTGGCTGTTGTGAATAGTGCTGCTGTGAACATCTGTGTACAATTGTTTGAATACCTGTTTTCAGTTCCTTTGGGTATAGATCTAGGAATGGAATTGCTATGCTCATTTGTTTTTTAAGTGGTAGCAAGATTCTTCCCTGCACCCCCCTTAATAAACTAGGAAAATAAGGGATATTTTCATATTTGAAAGGAACTTTACATGAATCTGGGGTCCTTAACCTTGGTTCCCCTTAAACCTTTATTACCAACATCAGTGAAATATTTTGTCATTATTCACATTATTCAATTTAAAAGTATCTTCCTTTACAGGAGGCCAAGTTTGCAATGCAGCAAGACACTGACAGTCATGAGTGCATAACCTTCTGTTGGTGACTTCATTTTTTGAGCCTCACTTTCCTTTTCTTTTCAATGGGAGAAGACCTACCTCATAGGATTATTGTCCACTCCCCTCTCTTAATAAGAAAACAAGTTTTATGTTGGGGTTAATCTACCATTTAAAAGCTCTTCCAGGAGCCATAATCATATCACAAATTTGATATTCAGAATTATAAAACATTAAGTTGAAAAACTGCATTTACAATTATAAACTTGTAAACTGTTTCCTATTCACATTTTGCTATTTTTTAGATCTCTTTGGAAGCTGGAAGTTGTATCACTAAGACAGCTAATTTTTCAACCTTTGGTTGGGCTAATATTTTGGCAAAAATTCCTGTATTTTAAAGAACTGTGGCTGAAGCAGAAATAAGTTCCGATGAGCAAGCTACCAAATGAGTGTTTTATTTTATCCTCTGAGTGGTAAATAGGTATTCTAGATGGATGGTTTTTCAGGAAGAAACTGAGGGATAGGAGTTGTTCCCAGGAAAGAACTGGATTGGGACAAATGGATTGTTAGACCTTCTGTTGAAGACATTCAGCCAAGAAAAGGTCAACTTTAGCAAAAGAAAAGACTGTGCAGCTCTACCATTGAAATGGTATCTTACTACACTGAATGATGGATAATTTGAAATTATTACAGAACAAATAAACCCAGACTATTTCTCCTAGAACCTTTCAATTTTCTGTCCATGTTTTTTTTATCCTTATTCTGTTCATTCCTAAAACCAAAGAATGATAGTCTTTGCCTTTGAGAATGTTTTCCAACATTCGTATGTAAATTAAAACTGTCAGCATTCCCACAGACCCCAGTAAACAAGTTGTAAGATGTAATTTTCCATTCTGTCTGGCCCTGGAAGTAAAAAGATTTTAGAAAATGGAGAAACAAGTATTTAATATTTCATCAAGTCACAAAAAGCAAATTAAAAAAATATGTCTCTTATAGATAACCCCCTAGAACATAGCCTTCTGACACTCTAACTCGCCACCTTTTTTGAAGTTTTTCTCCCTTCTCACACAGCAAAGTGGAAAGACCACTGCAGCCAGGGCCTTGAACACAAGGGGTCAGCAACATTTTCAGAGTTCAGGAGGGAAAGCGCATGCCCTTCCAAAGAGATTCAGCAAAGCAGAGGTTTGAACCTGTCAGTTTGAAGTATCCTAATGCTTGGTTGTTTGAGAAAAGAACTGTTTACAGCCTCAGTCATTTGACTACAACTAAAAATGACCAGGGCTGGGGATATGGCTCAGTGGTATGGCACACTTGCCTAGCATGTGCAAGGCCTTAGATTCAGTCCACAGCATGGGAAAAAAGAAAAGAAGCCCAGCGCAGTGGTGCACGCCTATAATCCCAGCACTTAGGGAGGCTGAGACAGGAGAATTGCAAGTTCAAAACCAGCCTCAGCAATGGCGAGGTGCTAAGCAACTCAGTGAGACCCTGCCTCTACATAAAACACAAAATAGGGCTGGGGATGTGGCTCAGTGGTTGAGTGCCCCTGAGTTCAATCCCTGGTACCAAAAAAAAAAAAAAGGAAAAGAAAAAAATATAGTAAAAGGAGGCAAGAAATGGTATCATTTTTTTTTTTGAGTGAATATAATGCTGAAAAACCAGGTTACATCTAAGATTATGTGTCAACCACAGATCTTTTGCCTCTATAACCATAAATTTTTGGAGCATTTTCATAGAAAACCTTTAATGAAGCTGTGCAACAGTCAATGTTTTTTTAAATTTTTTATTTTTTTTAATTTTTTTTTTAGTTGTAGATGGACACACAATACCTTTATTTATTTTTATGTGGTGCTGAGGATCGAACCCAGTGCCTCACGCATACGAGGCAAGCGCTCTACCACTGAACCACAATCCCAGCCCGCGATGGTTTTTTTTGGGTGGGGAGCTTACTGGGGATTTAACTCAGGCACTCAACCACTGAACCACATTCCCAGCTCTATTTTGTATTTTATTTAGAGATAGGGTCTCATTAAGTTGCTTAGTGCCCCACTTTTGCTGAGGCTACTTTTGAACTTGTAATCCTCTTGTCTCAGCCTTGGGAGCCACTGGGAGGTAGACGCCGCCACTGTGCCCAGCTATGAGCACACATTATCTTAATTGTCTGTTTACTCAAAAATGTGTAAGGAAACAGGCAGCAAGATCACAAGTTCAAGGCTAGCCTAGACAAGACCCTGTCTCAAAAAATAAAAAGGGTTGGGATTGTAACAGTGGTAGAGTGCCCCTGGGTTAAATTCCCAGCATCATGAATGAATGAATAAATAAAATCCCTAGCATCATCAATAAATACTGAGGCGGTTACTTACCTTCAATAAGAACTGAAGAGGAAATATAGGTAAAAGTAAATATTTGGCATGGATTATATTATAATTAATTGCTATAGCTATGGTGGGGCCATGATCTTTGAAAATGTGCTTTTCTGTTTCGTGTTTAAAAAAAAGCTGGGGTGCAGTGGTGTACACCTGGTATCCCAGCAACTTGGGAGGCTTAAGCAGGAAGATCATAAGTTATAAGCTAGGCTCAGCAACTTGGGAGGCTGAGGCAGGAGGATTGCAAGTTGAAGGCCAGCCTAAGCAATTTAGTGAGGGCCTGTCTCAAAAAATAAAAAGAGCTGGGCTGGAGATGTAGCTCAGTGGTAAAGTGCCCCTGGATTCAATCCCTAATACCACCACCACCAACAAAATAATAATTTTGTTAACATCTGAAATTTTACATCAGGTTTATTAAGTCTTGGCAAATTATACCTGGTTTGTTTTATATTGCTTAGAACTTATTTTTTTAAGTATTTATATTTACTCAGGAAAAGAGCATTCGTACTTCTGGCGTCCACAGAGCCAACTCTCAGTCCCTTAACTTCTCAGCCTTGAAGCATTTCTTTTCAAACTGTCTTCCAGAAGCTTCAGTGGTTGGTTCCTGTGCCAAAAAAATACCAGGAGCAAGATTCCATATAAAGAAGTATAGATAGATATACCATTCTCAGAGAAAATGTGGACTGTGTCCATGCAGGATTCACTTTAGGGAATCTGACCAGGCCAATGGCACCCTCTGTTCCAGCAAAGTGTTTGTGACCTCCACCATGTTATTTGTGCCAGAGTGGGCAGTGTATTGTGCCAGGTTGATTTTGTTATAATCAAAGGGCAAGGGATGTAGCTCACTGGTAAAGTGCTTGCCTAGCACATTTGAAGCCCTGGGTTGAATCCCCAGTACACATACAGAAAAGCACTGGACAAACTGTATACTCTAGGCCCTTCAGGCTTGAAAACAAATTGTGCTTCTCCCTGGTAGGAACTAGGTGTTGAAACTGAAGAAAAGAAAGCATACTTTTAGAAAGTCTTTTTTTTTGCCATGCTAGGGATTGAACTCAGGTCCTTGAGCAAGATAGGCACATGCTCTACCACTGAGCTACATCCCCAGCTCACTTTAGGAAAATATTAACAGCAATGACTGGGTAGGAGTGGGGGAAAGTTTGTCTGTCCTCTCTCTGATTGCGATGTCATTGGATCTTTCATCAGGAATTATTGAATGCTGGTATGTATATGCCAGACACATAGGTTATCTGGCTCTTTTTTTTTTTAATCTGCATTTTTAATTTAATTAAAAATTTTGACATTTCAAACATACACAAAACAAACTATTGTGTACCTCCAGGACCTATTGCCTACCTGGCTCTTTTTTGTTAAGTCTTCCAAAATGGATGTTGGATATGGTCCCTTTGTTTTTTTTTCAAATAAGACTTGTATCATTAATTAAGACTTGTATCATTAATACATCCATAGATATACAGGTATATCACCATAAGATTTGTTTTATAATGATAAAAGCTAAGTTGAATATAGGCCTAAAATTTTTTTTAAAAAAGATGTTTCTTGGCTAGATCCTTAAAAACATTTAAAATGTTTATCTAAATACTGTAAAATAAGTATTGTAAAGAATACTATACTTGGGGCTGGGGTTATGGCGCAGTGGTAGCGTGCTCGCCTAGCACGCGGGAGGCACTGGGTTCGATCCTCAGCACCACATAAAAATAAAATAAAAGCTATTGTGTCCACCTACAACTAAAAAATAAACATTAAAAAAAAAAAAAAAAGAATACTATACTTGGGGCTGGGGCTGTGGCTCAGTGGTAGAACTCTTGCCTAGCATGTGCGAGGCGCTGAGTTCGAACCTTAGCACCACATAATGATGAAACAAATAAAGGCATGCTGTTCATCTACAGCTACAAAAAATAAAAAAATAAAAAAAGAATACTTGATCATAATCCTGATCCATATAATTTGATCTAAATAATCTTTTCATTTATCTTTTTATTTTTCACATACTGAGGATTGAACCCAGGGGCCCTTTACCACTGAGCTACACACCTAGTCTTTTTTTTTTTTTTTGGTACCAGGGATTGAACTCAGGGGCACTCAACACTGAGCCACATCCCCAGCCCTATTTTGTGTTTTATTTAGAGACAGGGTCTCACTGAGTTGCTTAGCACCTCGCCGTTGCTGAGGCTGATTTTAAACTCACTATTCTCCTGTCTCAGTCTCCCAAAGTGCTGGGATTACAGGCGTGCGCCACGGCGCCCAGCTTAATCTTTTTTTTTTTAATATATGTTTTTTAGTTGTAGGTGAACTTTTATTTTTATTTATTTATTTTTATGTGGTGCTGAGAATTGAACCCAATGCCTCACACATGCTAGGCAAGCATTCTACCACTAAGCCACAACCCCAGCCCTGGCTAGTCTTTTTTATTTTTGAGACAGGGTCTTATTATATTGCCCGGCTGGCCTCGAACTTAGAATCCTGCCTCAGCTTCCCAAATCACTGAGAATATTATAGGCATGTTTGGGTACTGAGAGTTGAACCCAGGACCTCACACATAGGCAAATGCTCTACTACTGAGCTATTCCCTCAGCTCTAGAAGAGTCCGCTTCTAATCTTGATTCCTGATTCCACTATTCTTTCATACCTAGTTTTTGTCCCACTTTGTCAACATTCAGATATCTACATTCATGTAGATATTTTGTGAAGAATGGTTATAAAATGTATAAATTGCTTTAAAACTGCAATGAAGAGAACTGTGAAAAAGCAAAATAATACTATCATTAAAATATTTAAAAATATTTAAGGGCTGGGATTGTAGCTCAGCGGTAGAGCGCTTGCCTCTCGCATGCGTGAGGCCCTGGGTTCGATCCTCGGCACCACATATAAAGCAATAAAATAAAGACATTGTGTCCATTAATTTAAAAAAAAAAAAAAAATTTAAGTAGGCATTTTAAGCCTGGCGTGGTGGTACACGCCTGTTATCTCAGCTACTTGGGAGGCTGAGACAGGAGGATCACAAGTTTGAAGCCAGTAACTTTGTGAGACTGTCTCAAGATGAAAAATAAAAAGGGCTGTGGATATGGCTCAGTGGTAAACGGCCCCTGGGTTCAATGCTTCAGTATGGTCACCAAAAAAAAAAAAAGTACTAAATAAATGAAAGAATAAAAGAGGAAGCAATGCATTTGGTTTCACTTAAGGAAGTTCATATGTTCATAATCAAGATATTTAAAGTAATGGGAAATGAAGATCGTGAAAGTAACTAGGAACACCCAATGTGGTTAATAACTTACCATTGTTGTTCTTGCCTTTTTCTTTCCTGGAGTGAGGTGAATTCCTTTTTCTGTTATATTTCCTTTCAATGATATAAATTGGTCTAAAGAGATCTTATAATAGCCCAAGACTTCCTGAGGAAAGAACTTCCCTGGGTGTGTGGGAACTCGTGTGTTAACACCAGGCTGTCTCAGCAGGGTGTCACTGGCAACAGAAATGGGAAGCAAATTAAAACTCGTCCTTTTATCTTTACCAGACCCTGCAACCCCTTTAGTTTGCTGCTTGTATTTGTCTCCTATTCTGAAAAGAAATTAAATGGAAATTGCCTGCTCAAAGTTGTTTTTAAAAGTCCTAAGTGTCACCTATATGCTTGCTTGAGGACTCCCTGTCTCCTCTGTGAGCCTGTCCTCTTTCCTATGAAAGCTTTTCTGCTTATTAGTGAAATAAGTGTCCCTTTCTATTCTGTCTGTATGTAGCCATCAATTAATTAGATGAGCAGAAATGCTCCCACACTGAGCGCTGTGTTGGGGGCATGAGGAAGCCAGCTCCACTTCATGTGCAAGCTATGTGGCCCTTTTTATCTCCCAGGAGAGGCCTTCGATAGGTTTGCTCTACCCCCTGGAGCCTGTAGCTATTTCAGTCTAACTACTCATTAAAGTCAATTTAAGATATTGCTAAAGCCTTTGGACAAGTGAATTTCTTTAAGTGAATTGCCTCTACTTCAATTCAACTAAAAATAATTCACTTTCACTCTCCAGGGAGGCTCCCAAGTTACATGAAATCCCGCCTCAGCCTTACCCCAGTAAAAGTATTGATGTCCCTGGCAAGACTAGCTTCTTATAAAAGACCAGGACTCTTACAGTGAATACCCATCCAACTGCAAGAATGGAAGCAAAGGATGGACCCAAGGTAAAGCCACGGCCAAGAATACAAATAAGAAACCAGGACTTTGCGAAAAGGCAGACATTTTTCTTTTATCCTTCAATTACATATAAAAATTAGAGTATGGATGGGGCTGGGATTGTGGCTCCGTGGTAGAGCACTTGCCTGGCATGCATGAGGCACTGGGTTTGATCCTTAGCACCACATATAAATAAATAAAATAAAGATATTAAAAAAAAATTAGAGTATGGAGCAGCAAACCAGAGCCATCCATTGCCAAAGGACATGTGCTGTGCCTTTCTCTCCTCTGCCTTTGGGGCCCATTCTAGAATGGGGAGCCTTGGCATAACTGGCAGAAGAGTGAGCACTCCAGGGGAGGCAGAGCCAGCCCAACAGAAAGAAACTCATGGAATGTTTACATGGAAGTGCAAAAGGGCAACAATTTGTTTCTGAAAACTTGCAATATTATTGTTACAGCAAGTGCTTTTAGCCATCTACAAATTATAGGCATATTGCATCATTTGTAGGCTCAACGAAAAACCTGAGCTTAGGGATCAATCTTTGGCTGTTCAAGTTATCAATTTCATTCTAAGCTGATAATGTACCAATGCTGTACCAAAAACATTAAAGGCTTTAGGAAACTTGAGCAAATTGTTTTGGGGCTATACCAAAGTATCTTAGGATGAGGAAACCAACAGTCTACCATTTACTTATATTCCATTAGAATGGAAAACGACTTGGGCTGGGGTTGTGGCTCACGCCTTGCACATGTGAAGCACTGGGTTTGATCCTCAGTACCACATATAAATAAATAAAGATATTGTGTCCATTTACAACTAAAAAATATTTTTAAAAAAAAAGAATGGAAAACAACTTGATCATAGCTACTTTGATATATTGGACTATTACTCAAAATATTTCTTCACACCTCTCTCCTTGGGGTAGAGTTTGCTTTCTTGTCCAGAGTTTGGCCAATTTGGCCAATATAATGTTTGTGGGCCTGACTCCTGGGGGGCCTTTGATGCGCTTCCACAGTTGGGCTTGGTGCTCTTGCCATTTGTCATGCAAAGAACAGGCCTGGGCAGCCTCTGGTCCAAGGACAGGAGACATGTGGAGATAGTTCCAATGTGCAACTAAACCGGGCTGAGCCAGTCCAACACAACAGAGTCATGGCCAACCTGCAGCCCGAAGCTAGGCAAGTCTCTGTTCTCAAGTGAAAAGCAACCACCAAGTTTTGAGGTAGTTTTTTACACAGCATTATTCCAGCAAAAGCTGATGATGTCATATACTTGTTCAAACCCTTTGAGAGATCTCATTACTCTTTATTTTTTTAAATATTCTTTTAGTTGTAGGCAGACACAATACCTTTATTTTTATTTTTTTATGTGGTGCTGATGATTGAACTCAGTGCCTTACCTGCGCTAGGCAAGCACTCTACCGCTGAGCCACAACGCCAGCCCTAGATCTCATTACTCTTGGAGTAAAGAACAAGAGCGTAGCATGAGCCGGGCGCGGTGGCTCACGCTTGTAATCCCAGCACTTAGGGAGGCTGAGACAGGAGAATCGCGAGTTCAAAGCCAGCCTCAGCAAGGGCGAGGCGCTAAGCAACTCAGTGAGACCTTGTCTCTACATAAAACACAAAATAGGGCTGGGGATGTGGCTCAGGGGTTGAGTGCCCCTGAGTTCAATCCCCGGTACCAAAAAAAAAAAAAAGAGCGTAGCATGACCTGTAAAGTCCTCAAGGTTCCATTGACAACTACAAATAAATAAATAAATAAATAATCCTTAAGGCTCTGGGCCTAGCCTCTGTGGCTGGCCTCTTCCTGAAAGTCTGTTTCTCCATCACTGTACAACAGCCCTCCTGCCTTCTCACTCAGCTGTGTGACCTCACCATATTCTCTCGCCTGTGGATTAACTGGTCCCACTGTCCACTTTGCCCTTCTCCCTCCTCTTCGCCTAGTTAACCTCAACTTATACCTCACGTGTAAGGTCAAATGTTTCTTTCCCAAGGAAGCTCTGCTTGACCCTCATACAAGGTTGGATTCCCAGTTATATGGACTCACAGCCCCTGGTCTGTCAGTCTTTAGCACTTAACTACAATTACAAAGAATTGACTATAACTCACTGATGTCTGTCATACCCACTAGGAGGAAAGGGAGGGCGTGGACAACCCCTGTCTGATTTGCTGCCTTATCCCCGACCTAGCATAGTGCCACACACCTGGGAGCACTCAGTGCACGGTCCTTGAATGAGTGACAGACTAAAGAAACTGGATGTGCTTGTGACTGGGTGTACGTGTGATGCTGGCAAAGATGTGGATCGGTACAATCCCATGAGAACTGAGTGTAAGCTGGAGAGTGCATGTTGGAACAAGGTCAAGAGGACACCTGCAGAGAAACACAACCTCCTTAGTCACAGAGCCATGTTGGTCCTAGTAATAATGAGAGTCAGATGTCTGAATTTATTTATTAAATTAGACATGAAAACTATGATAATAAGAGGAAATGTCCTCAGCTGTGGGACGGCTGACAATGTGGAAAGGTTGGACTGTGATAGAACTACTGATAAGTGCAGACCAGGGCCAGTAGCCCTAGAATTTGAAACTAAGATCAAAACCATGCCTTTTGGGGTTCTTGTTTGTTGTTTTCTGTTTGTTTTGTTACCAGGGATTGAACCCAGGAGTATTTAAACACTGAGCTACATCCCCAGCCCTTTTTTTATTTTTTATTTTGAGACAGGATCTTACAAAGTTGCTAAGGACCTCACTAAGTTGTTGAGGCTGGCTTTGAACTTGCCTCCCACCTCAGCCTCCTAAGTCACTGGGATTACAGGAGTGTGCCCCTGTGCTGAGCTGCCTTTTGAGATTCTTAACATTTATTTATTTATTTTTATTTGGAACCGGGGATTGAACCCAGGGGCACTATATCACTGAGCTATATCCCCAGCCATTTTTATTTTTTAGTTTGGGAGAGGGCCTTAATAAATTTCTGAGTCTGGACTCAAACTTGTGATCCTCCTGCCTCAGCCTCCCAAACAGCTGAGATTACAGGTGTGTGCCACCACACCTAACAAGGGTTCTTAACTTTCAAACAGTGCCAGACATTATCGAAAAGGAAGAAACTATTCTACATATCATGATATAGAGAGAGAACAAATAAACGTACCAGGAGTGACATGAGGTTGAGCTTTGAATTCAAAATCTGATGCTGATGGAGCTCTGTGCACCTACAATCCCAGCTACCCAGGGAGTTCAGACAGGAGGATCCCTTGAGCCCAGGAGTTCAAGGCCAGCCTGAGCAAGATCTCTTCTTAAAAAAAAAAAAAATCTCTGAAGGTTGCACCCCTTCTTTGATATGCTATCACAAAGGAAGCCTGTGGAAACCATTTCAATTTAAAATTCCATTTCATCAGCAATGTATACAAATACAACCTAAGTTGTCAATGTTTTTTTAGGTAAAAGAAGTGATAGAAAAATTGAATAAAAATTCTTGTGCTAAGTAAGTATCTTGCTCTATTTCCCTGGGCTCCAATACTTGTGCTAATTTAAATGATATCAACAGAATCCTAAAGTGTAACTTCCTTTTGTTTTTTGTTTTTTAACTATATGTGTAGGCTCTTGTGTTCATTGCTTAAATAATTAATAATCATTACTATCTGTTCTGCAGTGTGTGGGAGAAGAGTGAGCAATCTTGGATCCCAGCACATTTGCACCATGCCTGTCCCCTTTGCATAAGCTTTCATGTGAGGCCCTTCATTAGCTGGCACCCAGTGTAGATTCGCTGCCCTGGGTCTTTAGTGTTCGTTAACTACAAAAAAAGAGCCCCCTCTGGTTCACCAGCTGGGGGCAAGTATTGATGATGGGAAGTAATTTCCCGAAAGAACAGTAATGAAGAAAGTGAGATGGGGGTGTAGAGAAGTGAAGCCACAAAGTTCATTTAGATTGAGAAAGCTCTGTTGGACCAAATGCAAAATCTGCCAGTCACCTTGTGGCCAAGTTAAACTTGTTTTAGGAATAGCACAATTTCAGAAAATCCCTAGCTAGAAAAAAAAAAAGAGTTTATCATCTTGAAGAGGTTTGAAAATTATAATGTGGAGGGCAGGAGCAAAGCTTTAAATCTTTACTATTGACAGACTTTTCTGCTTATTTGCAATAACAAATGGTTGAGCAGTCTGCACCTCCACAGGGCCAGGAAGGAATCCTCAGGAATGGTCATTTCAGCCTCTGAATACACTGAGAGCTTTGCAGCATCTACAGGTATGGAATGCAATGATCTGCTAGGAGGAAGGGGTGGCAACTGTTTTAGCACTTACTCCCAGAGAGTAGAAGCTATTTGCTTTTAGGGATGGTCATTTTTTGTCCTTAATTGGACAATAACAAGCAGGAAATAAGGTGATAAACAGACTTCTGTGCTTAAAGGCTAATAGGCTGAGTATTTGGATCTCATGTTGCTTTGTCTTTACAGGGTGATGGGAATGTCTGAGGCTGCACAGATAATATACACTTAAAAGATATGCAGTTCTACCAAAACTCAGCCACAGAAAGGAGTCACTACTTCTAATGTTCCCAAGCACATACAGCAGGGTTCTGTGATGTTGGGAAGGTCTACCCATGAGATGCTTCAGAGACCAACACTCTGGGGGGCTGGCAGACAGCCAGATGTTACCAGCTGCACATACCCCACTTATGACACAAAATATGTATGTTCACTGATCTACAAAATGCTTTCATCATTGTGTTTAATAATTCCTTATTATCTCCAAAGTAAAATCAGATGACGAGTATTTACCATGGCACAACCCAGGAGATGGCACATGACTGTGGCATACTCTGCTCTGCACTTGGCCTCCACATCACTGTTCTGAGAAGTAAGAGCCACGCCAAATATAAACAGGAGATAAGCATAGGGACCAAAGAAAAGGCTCTTTTTTTCCCCACTTTCTATATTATTGAAAATTATTAATGTTTAAAATTTAGTTTAGTTTTATTTATTTAGGTACTAGAGATTAAACTCAGGAGTACTCTACCACTGAGCTACATCCCAAACTCTTTTTTTTTTTGGCACCAGGGAATGAACTCAGGGGTGCTTGACCACTGAGCCACATCCCCAGCCCTATTTTATGTTTTATGTAGAGACAGGGTCTCACTGATTGCTTAGCACCTCACCATTACTGAGGCTAGCTTTGAACTGGCAATTCTCCTGTCTCAGCCTCCCAAAGTGCTGGGATAATAGGCGTGCGCCACCGTCCCAGCTCCAAGCTCTTTTTTTTTTTTTTTTAAATAATATTTATTTATTTTTTTAGTTGTAAGTGGGCAGAATATCTTTATTTTTTATGTGGTGCTGAGGATCGAACCCAGTGTCTCACGCATGCTAGGCGAGCACGCTACCACTGCACCATAACCCCAGCCCCTCCAAGCTCTTTTTAATCGTTATTTTGAGTCTTTTGCTAAATTGCCTAAACTGACCTTGAACCTGTAATCCTGCCTCCGCCCTGAGTTTCTAGGAATACAGGCATGTGCCACCACACTTGGCTAAAATTAAGTTTTTAAAAAACAAAAAAGCTGGGAACAGTGACCTGGGAGGCTGAGGCAGGAGGATCACAAGTTCAAAATCAGCCTCAGCAATTTAGCAAGGCCTTAAGACCCAGTCTCATAATAAGAAATACAAAGAGCAAGGGATATAGCTCAGTTCTTAAGCACAGCTGGGTTCAACCACCGGTACAGGAAAAAAAAGAACCAGGCTTTGATGCACACCTGTAATCCCAGCGACTTGGGAGGCTGAAATGGGAGGATCTCAGGTTCAAGGTCAACCTCAACAACTTAGCAAGACCCTCATCAACACAGACCTTGTCTCGAAATAAAAAAAGGTCTGGGGATGTAGCTCAATAGTAAAGCACCCCTGGGTTCAGTCCCTAGTACCTGTCCTCCCCCCCAAAAAAAGAATCAGTTTCATTATGATTATTATTATTTGCAGTGCTGGGGATCAGTCCAGTGCCTTGTGCATACCAAGCAAGTATTCTACCACTGAGCTTCATCCCCAGCCTTGTTATTTTCTTTACAAGGTTAAACAAAAGAAAATTCTCTCTTTTTTTTTTTTTGGTACTGGGGATTGAACTCAGGGGCACTCGACCACTGAACCACATCCCCAGCCCTATTTTGTGTTTTATGTAGAGACAGGGTCTCATTGAGTTGCTTAGCACCTCACCGTTGCTGAGGCTGGCTTTGAACTCATGATTCTTCTGTCTCAGCCTCCCTAAGTGCTGGGATTACAGGCTTGCGCTACCGCGCCCAGCTAAAAATTCTCCTCTTGATTAAGTACAAAGTCTTCCTTTCTTATCCATTCTCAACTTGCACCTGTTCAACTCATAAGTGGGAAGGCCCTCTTAGGGGCAAAAATTGACCAACACTGCTACCATAATTGCTTTAACATGTCTGCTTCCCCGAAGCCTGCTGTGGCTCCACTTATTACCTTCTGGCCTGAAATTTTTACTGCTATAGTTATCCCTTTGATATAGAAAACACAGATTTTTTTTCTTGCTCCAAAAGCAACTATTTAAAGATACATATATGTTCTGTGACTACAGGGAGGCTTTCCTCAAAGCTGAAAGGAGAAAATATAGAATCATACATTTAGTGAAAGAAGACTAAGGAGAGGGTGGACAGCACTGGAGTTGGGGGCCAGAGTGGGAGGGAAAGTTACTTATTCATGCAGTAAGATTTGTTAAGCCAGTTACTATGGTGGGGGAGAGTGGGCCACAGTCAAAAAAAATCCTTGCCCTCTTGGAGTCTGTGGCCATGCTGTGGGACTGGGGCTAGTATAGATTAAGAAAAGTTTCCTGCCGGGCGGGGTGGTGCAAGCCTGTAATCCCAGCACTTAGGGAGGCTGAGACAGGAGAATCGCGAGTTCAAAGCTAGCCTTAGCAACAGAGAGGCGCTAAGCAACTCAGTGAGACCTTGTCTCTACATAAAACACAAAAAAATAGGGCTGGGGATGTGGCTCAGTGGTCGAGTGCCCCTGAGTTCAATCTCCAGTACCAAAAAAAAAGAGAAAAGTTTCCTTAAAGAAGACTAAAAAAACAAATATTTAGGCAGGTGAAAGGGGAGAAAAGAAAAAGAGCCACTGAAGCCAAGGGTACTATGCACTCAGAGGTCCTGAAGCACATAGAAACTCCTGTGATGAAGGAACAGGGAGAAGCCTTGTCTGTGGCTGGAGCTCAGTTGGCTAGGGTGGTTCAAGATCAGGCAAGAGTAGATGGTAAGGCCTTGTAGCAATGCTAAGGGTTTTTGTTTTTGTTTTTTTCTTTTTTTGAGGAGTGGGGACACTGGGGATTAGACCCAGGGGTGTTTCACCACTAAGCTACATCCCTGTCATTTTAAATTTTTCATTTTGAGATAGGGTCTCACTAAGTTACTCAGGACCTCACTAAATTGCTGGGGCTAGCCTTGAACTTGTGAGCTTCTAGCCTTAGCCTCCTGAGTTGCTGGGATTACAGGCATGCACCACCATGCCCAAGAAAACTTTTGAAATTCATGATGAAAATGAAGAGAAGTTGTTGAGTTAGTACAGATCTGACAAGGATTGTATGTTTTAAGACGATCCCTCTAGTTGCTGAGTGGGCAGTGGATTCAAGGCAGTTGGGAAAGCCTGATTGGGAGAGCACTTGGAACATCATTGCTGGAGTCAAGGTGAGAGCCAACATTTTGTTCAGCTGAGGAAGAGGGGAATGGGAGTGTGTAGCTCAGTGGCAGAGCACTTGCCTAGCATGTAGAAGACCCTGGGTCCAATCCCCAGGCCCACCAAAAAAAAAGAGAGAGATTGAGAGTGAACTATGTAGGCCAGGTGCAGCTATACGCTCATTAGTTTCAGCTACTGGAAGGGTGAGGCAGGAGGACTACTTGTGTCCAGGAATTCCAGGTCAGCCTTAGGCAAGTATTGAGACCTCCATCTCAACAAACACACAAACTGGGGAAGAGGCAATGGTAGGAAGTGAGGAGATTAAAGTATGGTTTAGTGATGGAACCAAGTATGGGGGCATGCACTTGTAATCTCAGCTACACAGGAGGCTGAGGATGGAGGATTGCAAGTTAGAGGCCAGTGTGGGAAACTTGATGAGACTCCGTCTCAAAACAAAAAATAAAAAAGACTGGAGAGCACTTTGGGAGGCTGAGACAGGAGAATCATGAGTTCAAAGCCAGCCTTAGCAACGGTGAGACACTAAGCAACTCAGTGAGACCCTGTCTCTACATAAAACACAAAATAGGGCTGGGGATGTGGCTCAGTGGTCGAGTGCCCCTGAGTTCAATCCCTGGTACCAAAAAGAAAAAAAAAAAAGCGACTTAGTTCAGTAGTAGAGCACCCCTGAGTTCAATTCCCAGTACGTACCTATGCTATGCTTTAGGGGTAGGAACAGCATGGAATTGAGGGGTAAAGGAAAGAGTGGTATCAAGGATGCACTTTACGTTTCTGGTTTAAGCACCTGGGTAGACAGTGGTGCCAGTTAATGAAGGGGGACCCTGGAGGAAGGCCAATTTGAGGACCTATAAAATGTGAAATGCTGTGATCAGAGCTGGCATGAGGTCTCCTCAAATTGAGGAACACATGTTTTTTTAGGGTCTCTTTTGCATTTTCCTCTCTTCCTCCAAATTTTGGACTCAGTTTCTCTCTAGTAACAATTTCTATGTGGTAGGTGGATAATGATTCTACCTTTTGTGTGTATGTGTGTTGGGATTGAGCCCAGGGTTTCACTCATGCTCATCATGTGCTGTATCACTGAACTACCACCCAGCTTACTCCTAAGACTCTTGAGATCGCACTCTCAAGTTTTTGATGCAATGTGAAGGAGAAAATTTCCCCTCATTTCTAATTAAGGATAAAAGTGGCAAAAAATGCATAAAATGAAAGTTATAGTGTGGAAAAGGGTCCCCCCCAATTTCACATGTATTGTGAATATTATTTATATTTCAAAACTGCAGTAAGCTCATCAACACAGAGAGTCCCTCAGTTACCCCATCAAATCCCAGCTGGACAGTTCTGCATTTCTAGGTGGCACTATTACTTCAGGATTAATTTAGGTTCCACCCATCTGTACAGTCGTAAAAGTGAGACATGGAACGCTTAGGAGATAGGGAACAGCTACTGGTTCTGGCATTCCAGCATCATCTCTCCCCCTTGGGGAACTGGTCCTCCTCACCTGAGGGTGCTCCTGAGCTAGTCAATTACAGTATTCTATCCCATCCCTAAAAAAAAAATCAGGGAGACGTGACCCAAGTTGGACAAATCTGTCTTTCCCTGATGGACCCACTGGTACACTGTGTTGGCAAATATTTGTTGAGTCTTTGCTATGGGCATGGTAGTATTCTGGACGCTGATGGAAATGCAGACACTAATAAGACATATATATGGCCTTAAAGAGTTTGTAATCTCATGACTTTTGATAAAACTAAAATATTCCTCAGTTGTGACTAAAATATAGTCGTGAAATCAAAAGAGGAATACAGACATTTCAGGCTATAAACGGTGGAGATTATAAAACGGGCAAGAAAGTTAGGGGAAAGAGGAAGAAGGTGAGAAAAAGAAGTGAAAAGAAAGGACGTGGTGGGGCTGGGGTTATGGCGCAGTGGTAGCGTGCTCGCCTAGCACGCGTGAGGCACTGGGTTCGATCCTCAGCACCACATAAAAATAAAGATATTCTGTCCACCTACAACTAAAAAATAAATATTAAAAAAAAAAAGGACATGGGGAAGCAGGGCAGGATGGCTTCTGAACTGGGGTTAATGCTACACTATGTAATTCGTAAGTTAAAATGTTGAAAATGAGATACATGTCCCTTTAAAAGGAAGACAGGTGTTAAAACCAATTCACATTTTGCCTAAAATGGGCTATTTCTCTCTGTACTCTCTCCAGATAGAGTGAGGCTTTCAATAGGTACACTTTAATCATGGACCCCTGCCGCGACCCCGCAAAATGCCCTACAGTACACTCGATATGCTGAGTTTAACCGACCCCCAGATGCCATCCCTGGGCTCTCCGCGCTCCATCGATCCCAGGTTAGACAGGCCCCAAAGTCAAGAGTGGGCCTAACTGCTTCAAAGGTAGCAACGTACCCAGCTCAGCGATGCCGGAAGACCACGCCCCTAAATGTCCAGAGAGTCCATTTCATATTTTTTCTGGGGTTCTGGGTAAACTGGCGTCACCTAGGATTCAGCCTCGTCTGGCCGCTCTGGGTTTTAAACATAGACCGGTGCGTAGGAGAGGCCATTACCCTTATGGGATACTGTGTTCTCGGAACAGCCAGGCACCGGCAGAGTGGCTTTGCCGCAGCGCCGGCTCCATCCTCGCCTGGGCTCCTCCCTCAGGCTGCCTCCGCCTCCTCCGAGGCCCCGCCCCGCGTCCCAGGCCTCGCTCCGCCCCTTTGCTCTCCGCGCGGACTCAGCCGCCACCCGCGACCCTACTCCGCCCGCCCACCACGTAGCCCCGCCTCCAGGCATTTGACCACGCCCACAACCCAGAGAAGCCCAATGAACGTCCCCGCGCCCAGACCAGGCTCCGCCCAGATGTTGGGCTCCCCGCCCTTCGGGCTGAGTGAGCCAATGCCCGGCCCCGGCCCCAGCAGGTCCCGCCCTGGCGCCCGGCCCTCCGCGGCCGGCCTCCTCACGGGGCGTTGCCGTCGCCGCGCCTCCGCCGCCCGCGCGGAGCCAGATGCCGCCCCCTCCGCCGGTCCCTCCCTCGGCGGCCTGGCGCCTCCCTCCCTCCCCGCCGCGGTGACTCACGGAGCGGGAGGCGGAGGCTGAGGCGGCCGCTCCCGCTGCTGCTGCTGCCGCCGCCGCCGCGGCTGCTCCGGCTGAGCGCGCCCCGGAACAGGCCGCCGCGCGCCGCGCCCCGGACCCTCAGCCCCCGCCAGCCGGCCGGGTCGGGCGGCCCAGGTAAGCGCGAGGCCGGCCCGTGCCCGCAGCGCCGGGCCCGCGCCGCGCCGGGGCTCGGGGGCGCTGGCCCTTTGTCTCCCGGGGAGGGGCCGCGGAGGGCGCCCCCGACCCCGCTCGGACCCACCGGCGGGACCCTGACCGTGTGGCTCCCTAGCCTGGGCCTCCTCGCCCCTCCTGGCGCCGTTGCCTGCCGCCGCAGACCACCCTCCTGCCTTCCTCACCTTCACACGGGGGTCGCCTCCACAGGTGTCCGAGCCGCTCACCCCTCCGCGCCCGCGTGGTTGTCATTGCCTGTCCTCCCTCCTGGTCTCGGTGCCTCCTCTTTCCTCACCTGCGCCCCACTCCCCGCATCCTGACTCTCCGTGTTTCCCCAACTAAATGCTGCCAAGGTCTGGCTACCGGGCCACCCTTCCTCTATCTAGTTTGAGCTGTCGTTTCCCCGATTCCATCGCTCCCTGGAAGGTGCACATCGGAGGCACAAGTCTCACCTGCGTGAAGGACTTCTGTACGTGAACCTGCAAAATTAACCACTTGGGATCCAAAACTACACTTCTCACCTTCTTTTCATCACCCCCACCCCAGTCGTCTTCCTTTTTCATGAACCTGGCAACCAAGACCCTGAGCTCTGGACATTCAACATCCTTAGGCCCTACGGCCCCCCTTTCTCTTGTGTGATGAACTTGCCTGGGCAGTACCTGCTGTCAGATTAGATCATGGGAAGGACCAGGGGACTCCCTGTTGGCCACAAATCAAGAGCTTTATGAATAATAGGACCCGTGGCTGGTAGCACCTTTATCTGAGTATCTAACTATGCTATATTCGTTAATGATTTTGTCTCGTCACAGATCTTAAGGAAATGTGCCACTAGGTAAACTGAGGCACAGGGTGTGTTGGTAAGGGAACTGGAGGCAAGTTAGAGTTTGTCTTGAGGTTCTGTACCCAGTACCTTGGCTTTTAGCTCCCTGCTACAACCACTGGGCTCTAGTTCCTGGCTCTAGACTCTAAGTGAAAATTGATCTCTTGTGCCATTAAAGTGTCCAGAGATGCCAATGCATCCTTGGATTTAAAACAGGACTTTGAATCATAAATAAAGGAACCAGCTGTCAAGTGCCATTGTGTCATTCATGGCTTCCTGGTGAAGTTAGTGGTCCTTTGTAAATATAAGATGCTTCTGTGGGTTGAAGATTCATTCATCCAATAGTGAGCATTTACTATGTGCCAGGCACAATTCCATGCACCAGGGCTTCAATGATGAAGAGAGACACAGCCTCTGCTGTCTTGGAGATACATTCTAAGGAGGAACAGATAATAACTGAGTAAATAAATAATTGGACAAGATCAGTTCAGTAGTGGTAAATGCTATGAAGGTGGGAGGGGCCAGAACATTAACTTCTGTGCCTTCCTGTAATGCCACTATCTGAAGAGGCTGAGGTAGGAGGATTGCAGATTCAAGGCCAGCCTGGGCAACTTAGTGAGACCCTGTCAAAAATAGAAAAGTGATGAGGATGTGGTTCAGTAGTAGAGTGCCCTCGGTGCAATCCCTAGGACCAAAAAAGAATCTGTAGTTCACAGGTTTTTGTAGTTGGTAATAAAGAACTTGGATTTTATCCCAAGTACAGTTAGAAACCATTGGGTATTTTTAAACTGAGGTATTTAGATCTAATGTAACACTGTAATGCACCAATAAAAATATATGGGAAAAATATCTGATGTAAGTTTTAAAACAGTATTATGGGTCTGGGAATGTGGTAGAGTGCTTGCCTAGCATTTGTGTGGCCCTGGGTTTAATCCCCAGTACTGCAAAAATATAAATAAATAAAATGAATAAATAACAATAAAAAACTTTATTCAGGATTGTGAGAAGCAGTGGAGGCAGGGATATCAGTTGACTGACTATTGCAGCTGCCCAGCAAGAGATGATGGTGGCTTGGGGAACTGGGGTGGTGACAATCTGTCTCCCTGGGAAGGACTGAGAGCTGAAAAGCAAAACTTTGGGGAAATACTAGTTGAAAGTTGTGTGTCTGGTAGAGAATTTCTGAACCTGGCTGTGTTCATGTTTAGTTCAGCAAAACTTATTTATTTATTTATTTAGCTGTAGATGGATGCAATATCTTTATTTTATTTATTTATTTTTATGTGGTGCTGAGGATCGAACCCAGTGACTCACGCATGCAAGGCAAGTGCTCCACCACTGAGCTACAGCCCCAGCCCTAGCAAAACTTATTAAGGATCTGTTATGAGTCAGCTACTATGTTAGAGTCTAAGAATTGGACACAAATAAGGTACAATGACTGTCCTTGAGCTTACGGTCTGTTGGACTTCACAGTTTAACTCGGTAGTCTCTATGTTATAACAGGAGGCTCACAGAGCAGGCTGCCCCTCCTTGATAGAAGAGGGCTTTTGGGTTTAAAAACCAGTTAGACCAAGTGAGGTGATACATATCTATAATCTCAGCAACCCAGGAAGCTGAGGCAGGATGATTGCAAGTTCGAGGCCAGTCTCAGCGAGGTCCTTAGCAACTTAGCAAGGCCCTATCTCAAATAAAAAAGACTAAAGATGGACTCAGTGGTTAAACAACCCTGGGTTCAATACGTGGTATCATAAAAACAAAAACAAATATAAGTGAGAACAACATGGCATGTTCTTGCATCTGACTATTTAAATGGGAGCATAACTGCCCTGCTTCTGTTGTGAGATGTTGCACAAAGAAATTGGAGGCGCTGAGAGTCTGTAGCTCAGTGGTAGAGCATGTGCTTAGCATGCATGGAGCATTGGGTTTATATCCAGCATTGCAAAAAAAAAAAAAGAAACTTGGATTCCCACAGTAGGTTGGAGAATACCTGAGTGGCCATGAACTTGAGCTATTAACCAGAAAAAAACTTGATCTCCATGTTGCTCCTTAATTATACTGGCAGAATGAGAGGGCCTTGGAGGTTATGTAGGCTGGCTTCCTCTTATGGTTGGGTAGTGGTGGCCCCTAGGGACTAGATAATTCCTTTGAAGTCCCATGGCAATTTGTATATTTCCTTATGATGCCTGTCACTTTCTCCCCTTATTTCAGTTCCATGTATTTGCACATGACTTCAAGCTCTCTGAGGCTAGGATCTCCATTTGATTCATCTTGCATCCCTTACAGTGTCTAGATTGGTGCCTTACACAAACTGTAAACTCATCAAATATCAGTTGACTGGCCATAACACCTAAAACCAGTACCCAAGAATTCTGACCCTTTCCTTGTCATTTCATCAAACTGTGCTTCCTTGCACAATCCTCTCTGGGTACAACATGGTGGAAGCCCAGCAGTCTGTCCTTCACCATGCTCACTGTATGGGCAACCCTTCCATGACAGGGCTGCGCTGTCTCCAGCCCTGGCTGCAGGGAACAGCTGCCAAGTGTGCTGACCAAGTAGTTATTCGACACTCAGCAAATATGAAGTGTAGCTCTTAATTAGAGCACGGACTTTGTGCTGGGACTATCTGGGTTTGGATCTTGATTCATCTGTCATGAGCTGTGTGATCTTCAGCAAATAATTTAACCTCTGCAGGTCTGAATTTCCCCGTCTATAAAATAACAGCACCTCCCTCATGGAATTGTTGGGGGAATTAAATTAAGTAATACCTCTTAGATGCTCAGAACAGCACCTAGCACTTAGTATGGGCTTAGTTGAAGTATTATTTTCTACCTTTGGTACTGGGGATTAAACCCAAGTGTGCTCTACCATTAAGCAGTGGTCCTTTTTAAAATTTTTTGAGACAACAACTTGCTAAATTGCCCAGGCTGGCCTTGAACTTGGAATCCTCCTGCCTCTGTGTGCCAATGTGCCCAGCTAGCATTAGATACAATTTCATCTTTAAATTGATTGGCATATTAAGCACTGACTATGCTGTTGTAGGTGCTAGGGATATAACCAAGATTGGTGGCCTAATGAAGTTTATCTTCTTTTTTTTTTTTAAATACTTTTTTAGTTATAGATGGACACACTCTTTATTTTATTGCTTTGTATGTGATGCCGAGGATTGGACACAGGGCCTCACGCATGCGAGGCAAGTGCTCTACCGCTGAGCTACAATCCCAGCCCCAGTTTATCTTCTTCTTTTTTTTTTTTTAAACAATTTTTTTTTTAGTTGTAGATGGACACAATGTCTTTATTTTATTGCTTTGTATGTGGTGCTGAGGATCGAACCCAGGGCCTCACACATGTGAGGCAAGCGCTCTACCGCTGAGCTACAATCCCAGCCCCAGTTTATCTTCTTGCAGAACAATTTTTTTTTTTTGGTAGCAAGGATTGAACTCAGGGGCACTCAACCACTGAGCCACATCCACAGCCCTATTTTGTGTTTTATGTAGAGACAGGGTCTCACTGAGTTGCTTAGCGCCTTGCTGTTGCTGAGGCTGGATTTGAACTTGCAATTCTCCTGTCTCAGCCTCCCAAAGTGCTGGGATTACAAGCATGAGCCACCACGCCAGGCTCCAGTTTATCTTCTTTTTGTGTGTGTGTGTCACTGGGAGTGGAACCAGGCCTCATGCATGCTAAACATGCCCTTTACTACTGTGCTACACACACAGCCCTGAAGTTTGTCTTCTGGTGTGAGAGAGTAATAAATAAATAACAAGCGAACAAAAGAATGCAGGGCTGGGTGCAGTCACTAGGACTACAGGCCTGCACTACTGTGCATGGCCCCCAGCCCTTTTTAAAAATTATTATTTTTAGCCGGGCGTGGTGGCTCACGCTTGTAATCCCAGCACTTTGGGAGGCTGAGACAGGAGAATTGCGAGTTCAAAGCCAGCCTCAGCAATGGCGAGGTGCTAAGCAACTCAGTGAGACCCTGTCTCTACATAAAACACAAAATAGGGCTGGGGATGTGGCTCAGTGGTCGAGTGTCCCTGAGTTTAATCCCTAGTACCAAAATATATATATATATATATATATATATATGTATATATATATTATTTTTTAAAAATGTTTTTATTAGTACAGTGTAGTTATGCATAATAGTGGGTTTCATTCTGACATGTGCATGGAATATGATTTTCTCCACTTCAATCCCTACTGCTTCCTGTTCCTCCCCTCCTCCCCTATTCCTCTTACTCTACTCTACTGGTCTTCTATTTATTTATTGTTTTTTAAATTGGTGCTTTGTAGATATACACAAAGGTAAAATTCACTGTGGTATCTTCATGATTGTACATCGCATAATTTGTTCAATTTCATTCCATGGTTCCTCCGTTTTTCTGTACTTCCTCCTCCTCCTCTTCTATCCCCTTCCTCTACATCACTGATCTCTCTTCTATTTTCATGAGATTCAACCTCTGCCCTGCTTTTTTTTTCTTATTTTGCTCTGGCTTCTGCATGTGACCCTTGACCCTTGACTTTCTGAGTCTGGCTAATTTCACTTAGCAGGATGTTCTCCAGTTCTAACCATTCACCAGCAAATGCCATAATTTCATTCTTCGTGGCTCAGTAAAAACTTCATTTTGTCAGAATACCACATTGTCTTTATCCATTCCTCTGTTAGACCGACACTGGTTAGATGCCTAGGTGGCAGTGCTGTAACTGGGTGTGTGTTGTCAGGCCCACGGTCCTCTCCATCCTTGTGGAGGAGAGTGTTAACCTTCTCTCCTTTCATACAACACTAAAATTAGTTTTTGAGGGGCTGGGAAATTGTAGCTCAGTGGTAGAGCGCTTGCCTTGCATGCGTGAGGCCCTGGGTTCGATCCTCAGCACCATGTACAAAGCAATAAAATAAAGACATTGTGTCCATCTACAACTAAAAAAATATTTAAAAAAAAAAAAATTAGTTTTTGAGACAGGGCCTTGCTAAATCACCCAGGCTGGCTTCAAACTTATGATCTTTCTGCCTCAGCCTCCCAAGTGAGAGTCATAACTTTAGCTGTTCTGAGCGATGACTTTTGAATGGAGACCTGGATGATGGATAAGGGACAGGTTTGTGGGCAGACAGAACAAGAGTAAAATCCCAGAGGGGCTGGAGTATGGTAAGCAAGGAGTTAGCAGGGCCCAGGTCTGTGGCTGTGTAAGGAGTTTGGATTTTACTCTTGAACTCTGAACAATGGGAAGTCGCTGTGTGGGAATTTTATCTGGGGCTCTAAGAGAATATTTGAATCCATACTAGGAGAAATCAGGACACTAGGAAGAACAGTTGGAGTGGCGTGACCTTGTACTGGGAAGGACTTTGTGGGCTACTACAGGGTCCACATTTCTCTAGCCCAGGTACTCAGATGACCTGGGAACCCTCAGCTCAGTTGACCAAGGGACTGCACATTCCATCAAGCCCCTCCACCCCACCCCAAGTCAGTAAGTCATTTGCAAACATTTCTTTCTTTTTCAGTACTGGGGATTGGTCCCAGGAGCATTCTATCATTGGGTTACATCCTCAGCCCTTTTTATTTTTTACTTTAAGACAGGATCTAAGTTGCCCGGGCTGGCTTTGAACTTGTGATTCTCCTGCCTCAACTTCCCAAGTAGCTGAGATTACAGGTGTGCACCACCATACCTGGCAACAAATGTTCCTTGAGTACAGGGAGTGAGTGTGGCCAGCCCTTAGCACCTTGTCATCTCTGGTGGAATGTTCTATGTTCTGTGTGTTAAAGCTTCGTATCTTTTTTTTTTTTTTTGTGGCAGTGCTGGGGATGGAACCTAGCTCTCAGACATGCTGGGCAAGTGCTCTACCACTGAGCTCCACCCCAGCCTAAGCCCTTTATCCTGCAGTGACTCTTCAGCAACCTTGGAGTTTGCTGAAGTTTTTCACATGTGCTTCATAGGCATGCTTGCACACAGATAACAGTTTCTGGAAAATCAAGAGAGAACTGACAGCTTTCCTAGCCACCTTCTCTTCCAGCCTTCCGCAAGTACCACCAGGTCCCCTGTAGAGGATCAGTCTACACCGGCACCCCTGAGTACCTCCTGTTGACCACTAGATAGAAACGTGTGGTACCTAGAAAGCAGTGGCTCTCTTGGGTCTGGGTTAGTGGAATGGGAAACTCAGCAGCACACTCAGAAAGGGCCTTTCAGACCCAGGAACCCACAGTTGGCCTCCAGCCTGGTGTAGTGGCCGGCTTTTCGGATCCTCCCACAGGCATGCCACTGTCAGTTATCGTCCGTGATAACTGCTCTGCCAACCTTGAGAGGCCAGCAGGAGTTATTAGAAATTAAATGGAACTTTTGTGTCACAAGTCATGTTCAGGGTCCTAGGGCATTTCATTGGCAGAGTTGAAATGCATGTTAGTCACATGTCATCTGTGGTCTCATAAAAACTAAACAGTGGGTACTGTCTTTTCCTCATGTAACTGGTTTTCTCGTTATGAGAACGATATGAGCTCATTTAGAAAATGAGAAAATGAATGGTAACGACATTTTAAGTACATTGTCTCATTTAATCTCACTGTAGTCTCTGAGATATATGCAGTTGTTACCATTTTACATATTCAGAAGCTGTGGCCTAGAAAGGTTAAGAAACTTGTTTGAGGTTTAGCTCATCAGGAACAGTCTTGGCAGCATGACTTCTGAGCACCGTGTTATATACCGTTTCTCAGAAGAAACTACAGAGAGAAAAAGAAAAAAAATCTCCCTTAAGCCCAGTGTAGGTGACATGCTTAGGGTAACCAGAGTTAGCTCACTGTCTACTGCAAAGGGTTTGAATCCTAGGCCCTTTTCTTGTCTTGTTTGACCTTGGGCAAGTTAATTAACCTCCCTTTGCCTCACTTTCTCTAACTGTAAATGGGGATAATGATACTTATACCTTCATAGTTCCTAGGAGTATTGTGATGTTTGAGCCAAAGTGCTTTTGAACTTCTTTTATGAAAGAGAACTGGGCACCAACTGCTGTTATACTCAGTTATTAAAGACCTATTATGCCCTGGTCCTCCACAAAGCCTTGTTAAAAAGGAAAAGACAGCAATCCCCAGAGGGAAGGGATCCTTCCAGGGTGGGCATAGCTGGACCCAAACATTGTTTTCTCCCCTCCCAGGTTTCTGAAGGATCAAGCGTCATGAACATGTCCGCATTTTCATGGTATTGTTGTGTGCAAGCAGGTGTCTATACTGCACATCACAGCAGGATTTTGAGCATCATAGGAGCAGGCCATGTAGGGGACTAGCAGGATTGGTTCCTTATCATGTAAGCCAGGAACAAGATGCCAAGAAGAGGTGGTTGTCTTCTATTCATTCTCCCTGCCCTCTTCCTGCCCCTAATGATTCATGGATTCAGTTAATATTTAGGGGCTGGTTGTGTAGATCAGTGATAGAGTGCTTGCCTAGCTTACACAAAGCCCTGAGTTTCATCCACAGCACTATGAACAAAAAAAAAAAAAAAGAAAGAGAGAGAAATTTAGTGAGATTTTATTATATTGTGTAGCCTGGGTATCATTGTAGGTACTGGGAATGCTGTGGCAGATAGGGTAAAAATAGTTCTCCATTCAAGGCTTGTAGTCTAGGGCCAGGAGGCTTATTATCTAGGAGGATCACGTGAATGAAGAAAGAATGTCTTGGTGAGAGTGTCTTGACCTCTCAGGAGGAGAATCAGGATAGAATTTCCAGATATACACCTTGGCCCCAGTGGTTACGTGTTCTAGGTGGGCATTAAGGTGGTGGGCTACACAGGCTTCCCAGAAGAGCAGGGGAAGATTTATAGATTCTATCACAGGTGACAAAGTGTGCACCTGGTATGGGCATCTTCAGCCACAGAGTGCCTGAGCAGCCCTGGTTAGTAAGAGCTCTGCTTCCACTTACAGCTGTAACCTCTATCACTTGAGGTAGGATCACATTGAGGGTCTCTCCCCAAAGATTTTGCTTGGAATAGTGGGTTTTGCAATTCTGCCACCAACTTGGTGCCTTTTGTAAGTAACAGTCACTGGACCTGTCTCTCCAGAATGTCCTTCCTTCCCAACAGTTCTTCCCCCTGCCAATTTTGGAAAACAGGCATGTGGTGGCAAGTGGACTGTGGAGTTCTCAGGTGTGCCCCAGAGTTCCTGAAGGAATGGATGCAAGCCTCTTTTTTGAGTCAGCATATGCAGAGCAAGGCAGAGGTGGGGTTCTTGTTCCCACGTCTGCCTAGAGGCAGGCCCGTAGGTCTCTTCAAAGACCAAGGTCAGGAAGCCCAGCAGTTCATGTGAAGCACATGATGTTCCTCTCTCCATCCAGCCGGGGCTGGTAGGGAGAGGGTAAAGGGCTGGCAGAGGCAGCTAGCCATGTTTAGAGGGAGGGGAAGGTGCCAAGATGGCATGGCATATCCCTGGGTGATGTTATCACTGGTGGGCAATGTGCCTGGTGCCAGTCAGCTACCCCTTCAGTCTGGCAACCAGGGCAGAATCATGCAGCATCTGATCAGGAGGAAATGGCTGGCACAGTGAGACCAGGTCACTCAGTGCACCTGGACTGCTGCTGCTGTGGCTGGAGCCCGCAGTGGTGCTATGCAGCAGGATGATGTGACCCACTTCCATCTTGTCTCCCACGTGGAGAGCTGGGCGGGAGGCTTTGAGACCAGCTCCAATTAAGCTTTTCTTCAGGCTCGTGTATAACCCAAGAATCCAACCCACGTTTCCTGCTGCTGGAATCCCATGGTCTGTGTCCCTGATCTGAATAACAAGCCCAGGGCGAATGAAGTTACTGCCTGTCATTCAGCAACCTTGGATTCTGCCAGTGGGGCTTCCTGTGGAGATCCGGGTCCCTTGTGGATCAAACATCTTTTGCAATGTGGGCCCCACCCCTGTTCTTCTGATTAAATCACTGGGTAAATCATGGACCAGTTTCCAAGGAGATGGGTTAGTTGACCTCTCTGACCAGACAGAGGCCTCACAGTCTCTTGTCAGGCAGCCCAGCTTCCCAGAGATCCTTCCTGACCCTCACCCTCTCTGCATGTTCTTCTGCTGCAGATTTTTTCAGGTAGAGGACATTTTAATGATTTATATTTGTAAATTTCCTGTTTTTTTTAATGTGTATGGGAGGGGGCTGATTTACATACCTAAAGTTGTGAGTGCTACTAGGATAATTTAGGAGCTTTTAGATGGTAAAGTGGAGGGGCTGGGATTGTAGCTCAGTGGCTGGAATGATCCTATTTTATTTACAAACAAGGGAGTGAAAGGTGGTAACTGCCAGGGTCAAGGTAAACTCTGGCTAAGCCTCTGGAGCTGATTCCTGACCATGTGCTCCACGCTGCCTTCCCTCTGGGGAAGAGGCTGCCGTCTCGTCAGCACCATTGGCACTGCCCACAGCCTTGCAGCACTTGGCCTTTCTCTAGCCAGTTGCTGGGGTTGCAGGAAGATAGGGTGCCTATGACTCTTAGGAGGGTATGGTGGGGTTCTTAGGCAAAGGAGCCCTCTCTGCAGGGTGTCTCTCTAGACCCTCGGTCAGCTTCCTGCCTGACCGGAGCGTGTGGTAGGCATAGTGAAGCCAGTCAGCTGGAAATAGCTGAAGCCTGGTCTTCTCGTCCCTCCTGGGGTGGTGGTGCTGCTGCCTGAAAGGTCATGGGTACCCCTCTGCCTTCCTCTGCTTTGGATGGTGGCTACTTGCTTCACCAGTCTCGGGCCCATGAGCAGTGAAGGCAGAGATAAGTGCTGTGCATCAGACGTGCCCTGGCCTTCACAGGTTACCCAGAGGGACTGTTCTTTTGTTCTAGTGTTCTGACCCCATTCCACTTCCTTTAAAGAAAAGGTTCATTCTTTTTTTTTTTTTAAATATTTTCTAGTTATAGATGGACACAATACCTTTATTTTGTTTTATTATTTTTTTAAGGTGGTGCTGAAGTTTGAACCCAGTGCCTCACACATGCAAGGCAAGCGCTCTGCCACTGAGCCACAACCTCAGCCCGAAAAGGTTCATTCTTTTTGAGTAGTTAATAGTACAGAATTCAAAGGGTTAAATGGCAAAAACTGAATCTTCCTCCCTCCCTGGATTCATAAGCACACTTTCCCCTCCCCTAAAGGGACCACTCTTAACCAAGGTCTTCTGTGTCTTTTGTTTGTTTATAGTGCTGGGGATTCAACCCGGGGCCTCCTGCACTGTAGGCACATGCTGTACCACTAAGCTACACATTTTTTAAAAAATATATTTATTTTTTAGTTGTAGGCGAACAGAATATCTTTATTTTATTTTTATGTGGTGCTGAGGATCGAACCCAGTGCCTCGTGCATGCTAGGCGGTCACGCTACCACTGTGCTGTAACCTCAGCCCCCTAAGCTACACATTTTTTTGCAGTGCTAGGACTCGAACTCAGGGCTTCATGCATGCTAGGCAAGTTTTTACCACTGAGCTATATTTCTAGCACCCAGAGTTTTGATTTTTATGTAACTAGATTTTGTAAATCTTTTATGACTTCTGGGTTTAATTTCATACAACTTTCTCCCACTTTTCCTGTATTTTCTTAATTTTGGGAAGTGGGTCCCAGGGATTGAACTCAGGGGCACTTGACCACTGAGCCACATCCCCAGCCCTATTTTGTGTTTTTATTTAGAGACAGGGTCTCACTGCATTGCTTACTGCCTTGCTTTTGCTGAGGCTGGCTTTGAACTCAAGATTCTTCTGCCTCAGCTTCCTGAGCTGCTGGGATTACAGGCATGCACCACTGTACCTGGCTCCTTTTATTTTTTATTTTGAAATAGGGTCTTACTATATTGCTTAAGGCCTTGCTAAGTTACTAAGGCTAGTCCTTTTGTTTTTGGTAGCAGGGATTGAACTCAGGGGCACTCGACCACTGAGCCACATCTCCAGCCCTATTTTGTGTTTTATTTAGAGCCAGGGTCTCATGGGGAGACAGGTCTCATGGACTTGCCATTGCTGAGGCTGGCTTTGAACTCACGATTCTCCTGTCTTAGCCTCCTACAGTGCTGGGATTACAGGTATGCACCACTGTGCCTGGCGCCAAGTCTAGTCTTGAACTGCCTTGACCTCCTGAGTAGCTGGGATTACATGCATGCGCCACTGTGCCTGGCTTCTTTTAGCTTTCCTAAGGCTTTGAAAAATTTCAAAATAAAAAACACAACTTTGCTCCATCTGGAGCTCACTTTAACTCAGGCCCTTTGCCTTTCGCCTGACTCTCCTGGGTGATTGTCCTGGATGTCTGGTTTCTTCTGCCTTATGCAGCATGTGCAGTCACCTGTTTTCCTTTCTTTTAGGAACATCTTTGGTTGTGTTATCTTATTTTGGACTAGGGAAGTTTTTATAACAAAAGTCATTTAAAGGACTTTTCTAGAAGTAGACAAGGACTAGCATACTGCCACCTGTGTGCTGGTGCCAAATTTTGTTTGTTTTCTTCTTCACGTTGCATTGTGTGCCTCAAGTAAATTTGCAGGAAGTTTTGTTCTCTGGGATCTAAACAAAGTCTTGCATCTCAGAAATATCATCAAAATTATGTATAGGGCAATAAGCCTCTCTTGGTGAACCTTGGTCTAAGTTTGGGTCTAAGTTTTTTCCTTTCAGCTGAGTTTTACAAGAGGGCTTACCTTCTGAGAATACAGCCTTATAGAGATGTCTGGCTTTCATTTTGTGAAATGTGACAATCTTGTGGGAGTCCTTGGTCTAAACCTAGGAGTGTTTTTGGCAGGGGAGCTTTTCACGGGCCGGCCTTGCCAGGAGCTTCAGCTCTTTCTGTGGTTTGGTGGCTTTGGGAATGAGGGATGTCATTACAAATGGGTGGTGAGGATTTGGCTCCTGAGCTGGATTACCAGGGTGTGTCCAGTTCTGGATGCTTATGCCTATACCCATTAGCAATGGAGCAGTTTCTTGGCGCCCTCACGCCAACCCCCATGGCCTCTAAGCCCATTCCTGTCCACTCTCCTGTACTTTCCCATGGTGGTCCTGATCTTGAGCAAACCCTCCTGGGAGATGTGGTATCACATCTGCTCTATCAAATGCTGTCTCCTCATCTCTTTTGGCATGTGTGCTTGTTGGTCTTCCCTCGTTGCAGCCTCCACTGTCCATGGCCTCAGACTAGATGATGCTTTGTGACCCATTGGGATTGTTCCTCAATTTTTTTTCCTCCAGTACTGGGGATTTAACAGGAGGTGCTTTACCACTGCTGCATCCCCAGCCCTTTTTATTTTGTATTTTAAGACAGGGTTTCACTGAATTGCCCAGGGTGTCCTTGAACTTGTGATCCTCCTGCATGGGCCTCCAGAGTCACTAAAATTACAGGCATGTACCATTGTGCCTGGCTAGAAGTGTTCCTCTTGATACCATTTCCCCAGCAAGTTAATGGAATAAACACATGGGAGATTCTGAAGGTGTCTTTGTTTAAAACATTTTGTATTTTGATTATCAGCTGGTTAAATACTTGTGGAGGAAAGAAACTGAGCCCCCAGTAGCCTCTAGTGGGAGGCTTCCTCCTTCCTTGGATTGTTTTGTTGGAAGTAGCTGTAGCGCTGCCTGTGTAGTAGAGCAAGAGCAGTTACCCAGACACACCATCAGTGTGGCGTATGTGCTGTGTGAGGTCATGAGTCTTCCAGTGTGTAGCTCACTTGGGTATGTTTGCAACTTAAACCGACACACTTGTACTTTTATGCAACTTAGCACATTCTGGTATGGTTAGAACCTTTTGGAAAGAGGCTTGTCCTTATACCTTACAACTTATTTTCTTCAGTTTGGCTTCAATGAGTTCCACCCTGGAAGCCACTCCTAGCACTCCCACCTGAGTCTGAGGATGGCCATCCCCAGAGCTGGGCAGCTAGGGGCACAGGGTGTGACTAAGGGACTAAGCTTTCAACCTGTAGGCTACCCAATTGATTTAAAGACACAACCCTTAGGATTGGAGGTTGGGGGCTCGCTGAACCCCGGGAAGCGGAGTCGACCTCAGTTTAGGTAGCTTGATTATTTGAACCAATTATGGGAGGAAATTAAGGACAAGGAAGCAGTGGAGGTTGGGTGGAAGCAGAAGGAGCTGGGGACTCTTGAGCTGGCCATCCTGTCCTGGGATGTTCTGGGACAACCTGGGGCCCTGGGAACACTGGAGCTGCCTTGCCCAAGCCTACCTGTGACAGTGAGGGTGGCTGAGCATGTCTGTGCCTTAGAGCGAAGGGGCTGAGTGCAGCTCATGGAGAAATTGGAGCAGCCTTCTCCTGTGTCAGTCTTTCCCCTTCTTCTTTGGGGGAAAAAAAACAACAACATAACTAACAATTTCCAGTTTAATTAGAATTTTAAATCGTGGCCCTGCAAGAGTTGATGTAGCTGTGGACAGCAGGGTTGATGGAACTTCCTAGGATGAGGTTTCCATTCTGGTCCCCTTCTATGAAGGTGACCCAAGCTCTGTGGAACCTCCTGGCCAGGCTCCTTCCCTGGGATTATTGGGCCTGGAACTGGTCCTTCAAGGTTAATGTTGTCTGGAAGCACAACTGAGTTTTTCTCTTGGGGACTTTAGCAGCACAGTACATTGGGATTATCTCTGGTGTGGTCTAGCTCACAAGAGAGAAAAGGGGTCCTTCTGAGGACAGGGAATGTGGCTCAATAGTAGAGCACTTATCCAGCTTGCATTAGGACCTGGGTTCGATCCTCAACACTGCCAAAACCAAAACCCAAAATGTTAAAAATCAATGGATTTGTATTGTGGGTTCGGTGGTGCACAACTGTAACCCCAGTAAGGCAGATTTGTAAATTCAAGGCCAGCCTGGGATACTTAGCAAGACCCTGTCTCAAAATAAAAAATAAAAAAGACTGGGGCTATAACTCAGGGGTAGAGTGCCCCTGGGTTCAATCCCTAGTATCCCCTCCCCCCAAAAGGAAGTCCTTCTTCTAGCTCACAGGATGGTCTTTTGATGCCCTTGGTCAGGAAGCTTCCTACCAAGGTCACAGCCCTGGAGAAGATCAGTTTAAGTTGGGAGACCTCTTGTGCAGAAGCAAGCTGAGGACTCTAGCCCTTATATTCACTTATAAATAGACCAGGGCTCAGGACTCTGCATTACCCACCCACTGGAACCTGCCAGAGGCAGGTCCTAAGTCAGACTGAATGAGAGGAAGATCCGTAGCCGGATTCTGTAGGCGTTCTGGTTCCTGACTTCAGGTCTTAGGCTCTGACTTGGCCAGGATTCAGGGCTCCAGCTGTTCTCTGGGAAGAAAAGAGAATCTCTTTTTAAATGAAGCTCAGCCATGCCTTTCTTTCCTTCTGTCCTGTTTTTCTACTGTGCAGAGATGAAATCTCTACTGCTCTTGGTCAGAACTGTACAGCCCAAGGTTATAAGCCAGGATCCTGAGTGTTCTGTGCAGCCCAGGAAACTTCCTCAGCTCAACAGTCCCTTCCTGTTGGCATTGTTCTCCACTGACCTGCAAGGGGCTGTCAGAGCCAGGTGCTCCCCTAGCTATAAAAAGATGGATTTCACCCAATTCAGGACTAGAAGAGAAGAGTCCTGGGGAACTTTTTATACCTATTGGATCAGAATCATAAGGATAAACGCTCTATTTGTTTGTTTGTTTTCAGTACTGGGAATCAAATTTAGGACCTTGAGCAAGCTAACTAGGCAAGCACTCTACTACTGAGCTCATCTGCAGCCCACTGTGATTAATGTTTTCAAGAATTAAACAGGTATTTTACATGAGCCCAGTTATATGAACATTATGTATACATCTACAGGCTCCTCTGTTTCCTCAATGTTTTAGGATTGTCTCAGGTGTCAAATACAAATTAGAGTGGGAGCCAGGCACGGTGGCATATACCTGTAGTCCCAGTTGCTCAGGAGGCTGAGGTAGGGGGATCCTGTGAGCCCAGGAATTTGAGGAAATTTCCAGCCTGGAAAACAGTGAGACCCTGCCTCAAAAATAAGTGAATAAGTTGGGGTTGGTGGCACATGCATGTAATCCCAGTGATTTGGGAGGCTGAGGCAGGTGGATCACAAGGTAAAGGCCAGCCTAGGCTAGTTAGCAAGACGTTGTCTCAAAATAAAATATAAAAAAGGTCTGGGGATATAGATTACTGGCTTAGCATGTGTGAGGCACTGGATTGAGTCCAGTCCCCCACACACACAAAAAAAATTAAAAATAAAAATGGAAGAAGAGGGCTGGGGCTGTAGTTCAGTGGCCGAGCATTGCATTTGCCTAGCACATATGAGGCATTGGCTTTGATCCTTAGCACCACATAAAAATAAACAAATGAAACAAAGGCATTCTGTCCATCTACAACTACAAAAATAAAATAAAATAAATGGAAGAACAAATGGAGCCACTAACGCTAAAGTTTGGTGATACACCAAACTGAAACTAAACATCAATCTGACTTCTGGTAAATAAGGATTAGAGAGGTAACAGCCAGATCCCCAACAGGCCAGCTGCAATGGCGTGATCATGAAGTTTTCTCTGCCTTAATCTTTTCATACAAAAAGGGCAATTTAAAGCAATCTGGTATTAACCAATCAGTTGGTTTTCCACTGTTCTATCCCTATCCCTGCCTTATAAAGAAAGTAATATGAAATGGCCAATCTGCTTTGTGGTCTTGCTATGGCTTCCTTCAACTCTGCTCAGCTCATTACAGTGCTTGTTCTGGCCCGGCGCACTGGCGCACGCCTGTAATCCCAGCACTTTGGGAAGCTGAGACAGGAGGATCTTGAGTTCAAAGCCAGCCTCAGCAACAGCTTCAGCAAAAGTGAGGCACTAAGTAACTCAGTGAGACCTCGTCTCTACATAAAACACAAAATAGGGCTGGGGATGTGGCTCAGTGGTCGAGTGCCCCTGAGTTAATCCCCAGAACTGCCCCCCACCAGAACAGAATGCTTATTCTGTTTTGTGGAATGAACTGCCGACCAGTTCTAGATTCAGAAATAAAGCCGGGCATGGGCCCGGCGTGCTGGTACCCACCTGTAATCCCAGTGACTCAGGAAGTTGAGGTAGGAGGATTGCAGGTTTAAAGCCAGCCTCAGCAATTTAGCAAGACCCTAAGCAACCTTGTGAGATCCTGTCTCAAAATGAAAAGGGCTAGAATATGGCTCAGTGGTTAAGCACCCTTGGATTCAATCCCTGGTATCAAAAAAAAAAAAAAATCCAGGCATGTTGGCACATACCCACAACCCCAGTGACTCTGGACGCTGAAGCAGGAGGATTGCAAGTTTGAGGCCCTAAGCAATTTGGCAAGATACTGTCACAAAATAAAAATAAAGCCAGGCACAGTGGCACAAGCCTGTAATCCCAGCACTTAGGGAGGCTGAGACAGGAGAATCGTGAGTTCAAAGCCAGCCTCAGCAACAACGAGGCGCTAAACAACTCAGTGAGACCCTGTCTCTACATAAAACACAAAAATAGGGCTGGGGATGTGGCTCAGTGGTCGAGTGCCCCTGAGTTCAATCTCCAGTACCAAAAAAATAAAAAACAAAATAAAAATAAAATGGAGCTGGCGCAGTAGCACATGCCTGTAATCCCAGCAATTTGGGAGGCTGAGACAGGAGAATCATGAGTTCAAAGCCAGCAACAGCAAGGTGCTAAGCAACTCAGTGAGACCCTGTCTCTACATAAAACACAAAATAGGGCTGGCAATGGGGCTCAGTGGTCGAGTACCCCTGAGTTCAATCCTGGGTACCAAAAAAATAATAATAAAAGAATAAAACAGGCTAGAGATATAGCTTAGTGGTAATATGCCATTGGATTAAATTCCCAGTACCAAAAGATAAAAAAATAAAAGAAGAAAAGAAAAAAGCATTTAAGACCTTTAAACAAAATTTTAATTTTGTCCTTTGGCAGAGGTGAGGACATCTCATGGCTGGGAGCATTTCCTTTGTTTCCTTAAATCTGCTCATTCAGGATTAGGAGTGTAGTTCAGTGGTTGAGTACTTGCCTAGCATGCTTAAGGCCCTGAGTTTGGGGGAGGAAAATATATCTGCTCATCTGGCTGGACTTGGTGGCATACACCTGTGATCCTTGGAACCCCTAGGCCAAGACAGCAGAATTACAAGCTCAAGGCCAGCCTCAGCAACTCAGTGAGACTCTGACTCAAAATAAAAATAATGAAAAGGGCTGGGGATGTAGCTCAGTGCCCCTGGGTTCAATCCTAGGTACCAAAACAAAACAAAACAAAAAACCATAGCTATAGTGGTAACATGGTGGTGAGTTGGAACTGGCTGCTAGCCCCTGCAGTGGGCTAGATGAGAGAGCCCTTCTCACTTCTGTTGAGACTGCAGGTCCTGGGGAAGCTCTTTCCAGGCAGGTTCCTGCCTGTCCTGGAGGTGAAGCACCTGCTGATGGCCTTGAGGGGCTTGCTTGGCTCCCTCGGAAAGGAGGATGCACAGCCCTGGGGCCCTGGGACAGTGAGGACAGCTGGACATGGCTGCTGCACTCTGGTCCTGTTGATACTGGGAATTGAACCCAGGGATGCTTAACCACTGAGCGACATGCCCAGCCACCCTTACCCGCACAACCCTCCCCCCTTTTTTTTGAGATAGGGTCAAGTAAAGTTGCTTTGCTAAGTTGCTGAGTCTGGTCTTGAACTTGTGATCCTCTTGCCTTAGCCTCCTGAGTCACTGGAATTACAGGCATATGCCGTGACACCTGGCTCCTGTGGGACTGTTTTGAATCAGTCAGATGGATTTGATTTAAATGTTGCCAGAGCCATTACCAAAGGACCTTCTTCAGGGTGCTGCACTTGGAACAGAATGAGCAGTTGTGTTGGGAAGGAGGCGGGAGGGCAGCTCTGAGCTGGGAAGTGTGCAGAGGGTAAATGTCAGCAGTTCCAGAATCATTCCCCTGCCAGAGACCTGTGGCCAGAGAGAAGGGCTCACCTCTATGTGGATTCACAGCTGCTTCCCAAGGGAGGAGGCCTGGCTGTGGCTAACATGGGTCAATGGGAAGGGACTTTGTTAAGCTAGGGGCCTTCAGAGAGGCATGCCCCTCTCTGTTGCTGATGTGGTTTCCATTTCCAAGTGGCCTTTTGATGTTTTCTCAACTTTTAACTTTGCTTCCAAGGCTGAGGAAAAGTTGTCACCATACAGTGAACACCCCCATACCCATTGCAACATTCATCTAGTTCAGTGTTTTGCTGTATTGGCTTGCTCGTGTGGCCTCTGTCTCTACACACACACACCTTTTTGAGAGTAAGCTGTGAGCATGGAGACATAATCCTTGAATATCTCATCCTGTGTCTCTTAAGAACCAGGATATTTTTCAACACAACCACAGTATAATCATCACACTTGACACAAATAACATTGATACAGTTATCTCATCTCAGATACTTCCTATTATATTTCTCTCACTGCCCAATAATGTCCTTTCAGACTTCCCTCTACCACTCTGGATCCTATGAGGATCTCTTGCTATATGTGGTTGCTATGCTTCCTTCTCTTATTTTCTGATTGACTTCTGGTTGGCAGCAGGTTGGAATCTGGCTTGCTTGCTTGTCATCCTGCCTGCCTGCCTTCTCCTGTAACGTGGGTTTTCATTTTAATTTGTTCAAATGGATAATGCTGCTATCAACTACTGATGCAGAAGGGGCTGAGAGGATAAAAGCAAAGCATGGACTCAGATCCAGACTAGTCACCCAGTAGCCCCAAGGCCTTGGACAAGTTACTTACCTCTCTGAACCTCACTTGTCTCATCTAGAATGGGAATAATCCCTACCTTGCAGGCTTGGGAGCTCTAAAACAAGACAGTGTACTGAATGTGATGATTCCACGCCTGGCACTTAGAAGAATACTGCAGCAACAATAATTATCATTGTCCTGCAACATCCTCTGGCTTCATACAGCGGGAAGGAACTTTGGATCTGGTTGGAATTTGGGTTGGCAACCTTGGGACAGATTCCTAATCCCAAACTCACCCCTAAGAAGGGTGTGTCCTGCAATCTCCCCAACTCAGCAGAGCTGTCATCAGAAGACCTGTTTGGCTCATGCTGTGCCCGTGGAATAGTTCCAGAACACTGAGCCCATCTCTGCACTGAGGAGGAAGCGGTGTGGAATTTGTTAATTAAGGCCGTTGCTCCTGAGGCCTGAGAGGTTTGTCTGGGAGGTTGTTGCAGTTTAATTACTGAGAATGAAAGGGTGGAAATTCTCTTTGGTGCCCTCCTTTTTTATGTCGCTGGAGAACCTCAGGTACCACCTGGGGCTTCAAGTCAGCCCTCAGCCCAGCCTCCTTCTCCCTGACCCCCAGTGTATTTTTATCTGCCTACATACTTGAGACCAGTAGAGCTGAGTGTTAAGAGCCTGCATGATCTGGATTCACGTCCTGCTCCAGTTTGGACAAGCTGGATGATCACAGGTGTCACGTCACTTCTTTGTGCCTGGGTCCTCATTGTGAGACCTAACAGGACATTCCTGGTGAAGACTGAACGGTTCATTTATTTGAGAGGTGGGAAGAGTGCATGGCAGGTAGTAAGCCAGAGTACATGTGAGCTGCTTCATTATAGCAGTCTTCTCTAGCAGTGGTGCCTCCCAGGAGACATGTGGCAATGTCAAAAGGAGATTCTGATAGTTGCAGCTGGATGGAGGTGCCCCCAGGATCTAGGGTGCAGAGTCCAGGGATGTTATTAATCCTTCCGCAATGCTCAGGACAGCCCTGCAGGGAAGAACAGTTTAATCTAAAATGTCCATGGGGCTGGGCAGGGTGCACACCTGTAATCCTAGCAGCTCAGAAGGAGGATTGCAAGTTCAAGGCCAGTCTCAGGAATTTAAAATTTAACCAAGGCCCTAAGTGATTTGGTAAGACCCTGTCCCCAAATAAAAAATAAAAAGGGCTGAGGATGTGCCTCAGTGGTAAATTGCCCCTGGATTACATCCCCAGTAACCAAAAGTAACTAATAAAATAAAATGCCCATGGGGCTGAGGTTTGAGGAACCCTGATGTGGATATCCTTCTGTGACTGGAGCAGCATGTGCCCCTTCAGTCTTTTGAGCCAGATGGGGACTGATGGTAAACTTGGAGGGAAGAGAGAATTTTAAGCCTTTCTTTTTTGGGGGGCGGGGGTTGTACATGGAATTAAACTCAGAGCACTCAACCACTGAACCACATCCACAGCTCTGTTTTGTATTTTATTTAGAGACAGGGTCTCACTGAGTTGTTTAGCACCTCATCATTGCTGAGGCTGGCTTTAAACTCGCAGATCCTCCTGCCTCAGCCTCCCAAGCCGCTAGGATTACAGGCATGTGCCCTCATGCCTAGCAGATTTTAAGCCTTTTTTTTAAAAAATATTTTTTAGTTGTAGATGGACACAATATCCTTATTTTATTTATTTATTTTTATGTGGTGCCGAGGATCGAGCCCAGTGCGTCATACGAGCAAGGCAAGTGCTCTACCACAGAGCCACAACCCCAGACCCAGATTTTAAGCCTTTTAACTCCCCTTACCCGCCACAGTACTGAGATGGAACCCAGGGCCTTGCACATGATAGGCAGTTACTCAGGGGCACTTAACGACTGAGCCACATCCTTGACCCTTTTTAATTTTTTACTTTATTTTGAGACAAGGTCTTGCCAAGTTGCTTAGGGTTTTGCTGATTTTGCTGAGGCTACCTTTGAACTCATGGTCCTCCTGCTTCAGCCAGAGTTGCTGGGATTATAGGTGTGCACCACCACATACCACTGAACTCTTAACTGTTTCTATCTCCTGTTGTCTTATCAATAATAGTAACTGATATTTATTGAGCACTTGCTTGGTACCAGGCACTATGCCAAGTACTTTTTTATGTTATCTCATCTACTTTCTGCAACCTCCCTTGAGGCAGGTAGCGTTATCACCCACACACAGAGAAAGGAAGGCTTAGAGGCAGGAGAGGTTCTAAGGCATCTAAACCCAGCTCCTCATCCTCCCACTGAGCCCATGCACTTGTGTCTTCCCGTCTTGGTTGATCAGAATGGCGACCTTCAGCCAACTGGAGCTTCTCAGAGTGCCTCCCTTCCCACCCCTACAGTATGTCAAAGCCTGTGGGCTGCCTGCACCATGTACCCCAGCCTGGCTGCCGTGCACCCTCTACCACTGCTTCTCATCCGAGACCCTGGCAGCTTTGCCTGGATTCCTGTTCCTTTGGCCTGTTTCAACAGTCAGGGTGGCCTTCCCAGCCCAGGTCAGACCAGGCCATTCCAGGCTCCCAGCAGCTGCCCTGTTCACATAGGCCAAAGTCAGGTTCTCACAAAGGCCTCCATGGCCCCTGTCTCCTCTCCTGCTTTGGCTGCGTCTCTCCAGCCACCCCATATGCTCCCATCACAGGGCTCCCTCCTTGCCTTCCACCCGCCCTGACCACCCCCACCAGCTCAGTCTGCATGGTAGCTCCAGTCACCTCCCTCCATGCCTATTATTTGCTCATTGACTATTTCTGTTTTATTGTCTGTTCTCCCCTCTCACTAGACTGTATGTAGAACTAGTGTTGACTAGTTTTTTCCACTTCTGTATTCTAGTAAGTATATAGTAGGTATTTAGTAAATTGATGAAATGGATGAACATGATTCCCAAAGCCTACGCAGTTCATGTCAGGGCCAGGATGGTGTCTCATATGCAAAGACCAGCCTGCTCCAGGGCCCTTACCCCGCTGGCTGGTGGTCAGTCGTGGAACCCTGAACTAGCCTGGCATGACGCACTCTTGCTCCTCGTTTTGTAGCATTCCTCCCTGCATGTCTGCTGGTTTATGTAGTTTTGTGGGTCTTTTTTGGTGCTGGATACCAACCCCAGGCTTCTCGCATGCTAGGCCAGCACTTTACCACCAGTCCCAGCCCACTTGAAGTGTTTTTTTTTTGGTACTGGAGATTGAACTCTAGGACACTTGACCCCTGAGCCACATCCCCAGCCCTATTTTGTGTTTTATGTAGAGACAGGGTCTCACTGAGTTGCTTAGCGCCTCACCTTTGCTGAGGCTGGCTTTGAACTTGTGATTCTCCTGTCTCAGCCTCCCTAAGTTCTGGGATTACAGGCTTGCACCACCATGCCTGGCTCACTTGAAGTTTTGATTGATGCAACTGGAAGGATGCTACAGTTGGGCTTCTGGTGCTCTGCATCTGCAGATTCAGTCAACTGTAAATGGAAGGAAATATTTGGGAGCGTGGCTCACACATCCAGGTGTGGATGTTGCTTGTAGAGAGGAGCTTCGGGCAGCCCATCTCCCTTTTAGTTTCTGATCAATGGCTGGAGGCGAGGACTGCAGACTGGTGGCATATGAGCAACAGTGAGTAGGACCTGTTGTCCTCCCCCTAGTGGGCTGTCCTGTGTTGCCTTCTTCCTCCTCAGGCCCCCTTGCCCAGGGCTAATGCCCTCGCCCTGGAGGAAGCCTGTGAGTGCCGCCCCTCCTTGGATCCTGGCCAGGCTGATCTGTGCTTTCCCATTTCTGGGGAAAAGAAATTTGCCTGGAGCAGTTCTTAGTGGAGCAGTTCTTAGGAGAGCACATTCCAGTGACCCCCTAGAAGTACAGCAAAGAGTATGTGTGTGTGAGTGTGTGTGTGTGCGTGTGTAAGAGAAGGAGGGAGAGAGAGAGAGAGAGAGAGAGAGGTACTTAGATCTGCAGGCCCCGGGCCCAGCAATGAGTGCTTTGCTGTTGGGTGGGCTCCGGCCTGCTGCTGGCCTCCCTCTTCAGTGTCCATGCCTCTGCCGGCCCTCCTGCCCTGTCTCCTGCCCTTCTCCTCCTCTCTAATGTGGTCTCCTCCCATCAGCATCTGCAGCCTTCCCTCTCCCCTTCTTTTCTTGGCGATTACGGGGTGGTAACCTTAGAAGCCCCTCTATTACTGTCAGCTGACCCTACCTGGAGGAGGCAAAACTGAGATGGAGCCCCTACTTAGCCTGGGATGCTGAGAGCCATTATAGACAAGGCTCAGGCTAGTCCCCATGAACGTTGAGTGTGTGACCAGTGAAAGAATAGCAGGAAGGCGCAAGGATAGGTAAACTGTGCCCTGACCTGCCCCTTACGGATACAGAGAGAGCTGGCAAGCAGTGACAGTGCTAGGTGGGTGCTAAGTACTGGGAGGACACCGAGAAGGGAGGGGGCCTGAGAACTGGGAAGTCTGGGAAGAGAGAGATCTCCAACCAGAGGAGGCTGGGGTCAAAGCACCACTGCCCGGGCCACCGAAGCAGCGCTGGCCGTTGAGGCTGGGGTGGGAGCTCATTAGCAATCGCTGGCTTAACGAATGGTGTGCTGGGGACGCAGTCTGGGAGCGGTGGGCCCCACCAAGGCAGGGCGGTGGTGTATAGTAGAACATAGCTGTCCTCCCTGCCCTCAGTGTCCCCCTCTTGCAAGCCCGTTCCTCTCACCTCTGGCAGAGCTCTCACTGGGGTCCCTTCACCTCGCCCTTCACTTACACTCAGGCATCACACTGAGCCCCCCAGATCACTCTGCTCAGCCACCTCCTGATGAGGGCTTGGTGTCACTGGAGAAGCTCTGTACATCCTGCTTGAAGTGCCCAGGCCACTCTGTGTCCTCACTGTCCACATGTCTTACAGGGAAGCCCCCTCACCAGGCTCCTCTTGACTCCCATGGCTCCTCTTCCCAAACTGTGCCCCCATCCCAGTACTGCCTAGGAAGTCTGGTGTTTCCCAGATCTGGTTGGTTGACACCTTGAGATCCAGGCTCCAGGACTGTTTGCAGCTGCTCACAATAGGGCTAACTTTCCCTGAAGGACAAGTCCACCAGCATTATTCTGCTTCTGAGCCTGTGTGGGCTTCTTAGTCCTGCCTCTCCAGCCTGTCATTTGGGCTGTCACCATGGACCTGGGTAGCCTGTGTGTGCAGGGTCTTCCCACAGTCATAGATAGCTTCAGTCCAACAGACCAGCCTCCTGGCAGCATGCTCCAGGGCACCTTGCATTTCTCACCATGTCATTTGTCACAGAGTCTGAGGTGCATTGTCCTGAGTATGACTTGACTGGCGTCTGTCTCACAAGTAGATCTACCTGAGTCTTCTTGATGCCTGTCATACAATAGGTGCTCGATAATTGCCGATTGCATATCTGTGCCTTGTGTCATCCTCTTTGTCTCTACCAGCAGACTCCTGTTCATCCTTCAAGATTCAGCTCCAGTGAGTTCTCCCTAGAGCCCTGGCGGCTAGTCCCTCTCCTGTATTCTCACAGAGCTTGTCACCCCCTTGCTCTGCCACTTGTACTGAGCATAGTCTGTAATCTGCGATTGGTACCCTGGTTGTGTTTGCCTTAACCTGACATCACCATTTTGATTCATTTTTGTGTCTTTTTTTTTTTTTTTTTTTTCTTGGTGGTACTAGGAATTAAACCCAGGGCCAATTTACCACTGAGCTACATCCCTAGCCCTTTTTATTTTTTTATTTTGAGCCAGGGCCTAAGTTGCTTAGGTTGGCCTTGAACTTGCAATTCTTCTGTCTTAGCCTCCTTAGTAGCTGAGCTTATTGTGTCTTATTTGTGCTGTTCTCTCTGCCTGTGTAGTATGGTTTCGTCAGCCATTCAGTTATCTCTGACAGGCAGGCTCCATGTCATAGTCCCCTTTTGTATCTCCACTCTTGAACCTGGCACAAGGCTGTGTGTTCCTACAGTGGTTTGGTAAATCCCCTCGAATCCCCAGGTAGCATCTTCTTAAGGTTGTGGGACCTTTGGCAGTTTGGGAGGCACCTTGACCTCCTTTTTCATTCTCGTCCAGCTGTATAATTTATGGGGCCCAGTGTAAGGCTTCTTGCTCAAAAATAAATAAGAATTTTAAGGTGGTAACAATACCATAGTAAACCAAGTATGGGGCCCCATTTCACTACCCAAGCTTCATGCCCACGAAGCCAGCCCATATTGCCTGTCTCCCAGGGAGACCGAGACCGTGGTCCATATCGCTCTCTTTACAGATGGTGATGTACCCAGGAGATAGGTGGCTGGACTTGGCTGCTCAGCTGGTCAGCAACAGCAGGACTGAAACAGGACCCGCCCCCTAGAACACACTCATTGTCTCCCCTGCTGTGGAGCCCCAGGCACCTCAAGCCTCAGTTTCCTTTTCTATAAACTGGGAACAATAACTGATTATAAAATGGCAAATAGAACATTGGGCTGGAGGCCTCTGCACAGTCCTGTCCTTTTGGCCCCTTCCCTTAAAGTCATGAATGCCAAGTTCTTTACTCCTTGGAAGGGCGTGAGCCCTGCAGACAGGAGGGATTCACCAAGGTTGTGGTAGCTGAGGAGTTACAGCCCTTCAGGAGAGGGAGAAGGCTCTCTTTTCATCTCTTTTTTAAGGAGTGTGGGGACTTGAGTGGAAAGTTCCCCAGGGTTCCTTGATATTTCAGTGCTTTGATATCTGGAAGAATACAAGAGTAATTAATTGCTATAAATGGCCTGTTCCCATAGGGTTAGTCGGATGGGGGTGGCAGTGTGGGGGATGGCTCTTCATCCCAGGGACATCCACTCGTTGGAGGAACACACTCTGAGTGACCCTGACTTTAGGTGAGGCTTTTGAAATACCACTTTCTCTGGAATCATGTCTTCCTTGGCCCCCCAGGTGCCTGAGCAGCTCACTGTGCAGGAGCCCCTGAAGGTGGGGAGGGTGGTTCTAGGCTGCCCTTGGTCCTGCACCATTTCTCAGTGTTGTCCTCAGACCTCTCGTGGCAGTGTTGAGCACTGGGGGCCACCTCCAAGCCAGGTACTCTGGAGGGAGCAGAGGCTCACCGGGCCTCTGTGCCTTGGAGCAGGGGCCAAGGGTCTCTGTTCCTGTCCCTTGGTGGCCGCACTTGTGCCAGGTTAGCTGGGAAGTGGACTTGGGTGATGAAGTGTGTGGGAGGCAGGAGAAGGAGTGTTCTCCCATCCTGGAAGAGTTACGTTGGGGCAGGTAGACACATGGCCAGGCTAGTTTTGTACATAAGCCTCGGCTGTGCTTCCTGTGTGTGTGTGGCATGTGACTGTGCTAGCTGAGGTTTGCATAAGTGGCTGTGGCTGTTCGCTGAGCACACAGGAGGTGGAGTACAGGGACCTGTGCCTTGCCACGGGTACTGTCTGGTGGGTGGGACGTTGTCTCCTGCAGGTGCAGGACTTGCCCATCAGCTGTCACAGTGATTCATTCTGGTCCTTGAGGACTCTAGAGTTGGTGACTAACCCAGGGAGGAGGTGTGTGGTATGGAGCTGGCTGACCTGCTTTGGCCGGAAGTGACAGGCCTGCCCAGCTGCAGTCAGCACCCTGTCTCGAGGCGTTAGAGCAGGTTCCCTGGGCTTGCCTGACACACAGGTATTTCTGGACTGTGGCAGAGCCTGTGGCCGTGAGCTTTCCGCCAGAGGTCCTGTTCCCTCGGCGTGGGGCGTGTCAGCCTCTACTGCGGCAGCCCTGGGCCTCCTGGCTCCTCCCTGACCCATGTTCTCTTTCCACAGGGCGGCACCCTCCTATTTCTCCTCAGCCACAGCCTTCCCCTAACAGTTGAGCACCTGTTTGCCTGAAGTAAATTTCCAGAAACAGGTAAGGACCCAAGGGAAAGGCCTCTGCAGTGTGGCTGCAGGGTGGTATTGGATGGGGCTGGGTGGCCTTGAGCAGGGGCTGACCCTCCACGTAGCTCGACCCCTCATCTTTCCCTTATTCTCACAATGCTCATTTCTGTGGGGCTCCTTTTTCATTTTGGGTGCTATGGTGCTGAGCACTGCACCCCAGCCTGTGTGTGGTTCTTAGGGCGAATGTCATGATGCTGCTGATTTCTTTCAGGCCAAGCCTGTGTAGACTCTGAATTAATATTTTATATAAACTGTGAATCACACAGTTATATGACATTGTATTTTTCTGCAAACTTTGTGAAAATGTGTGTACATTTTTAAGTGAGAGCATTTAAAATCTATCATGATGTGTTTTTTTTTTTTAAATATTTTTTTAGTTGTTGATGGATCTTTATTTTATTCATTTAGTATCTATATGTGGTGCTGAGGATCGAACCCAGTGCCTCACACATGCTAGGCAAGCGCTCTACGCTGAGCTACAGCCCCAGCCCTCATGATGTGTTTTAAAATAGACTAAACAAAAGAAATGCTGCAACCCAGAGGTCAGAGGTGCCTTGTGTACATAAAGGACCCACCCTGTGGTCTGGTGCAGGCTGAGTTTACTTGAAATTTTCCTAGCAGATGCAGGACCCCCTGGGTATAAATGAATTTTCTAGTTTACATAACTGTGGGCGTTCAAACAGCATTAATTTCAGGTTTATAAATAAAAATGAGTGCAGGTGGCTCTGTTTGCATTCAGGGACACTTGTGCCTGTCAAAGGGAAGGCTAGTTTTCCAGGCTCTTTATCAGAATTGGTTGCATTTCCAAGATAGAGCCCCACAGTGGCCCAGAGCCTCCCGGCTTCCCAGCTCCAGCTAGTGCTGCACCTAACATTCTTGCCTTGTTCTCCAGGTGCCTCCTGCTCTACCTCCTAATTCTTCTAAAGTAAGATCAAGAGCTTAAGAGCTGAAGGTCACATGGTGGCCAATACTAGGTCCATGCAAAGGCAGGTCAGGAATGTGGCATCGTGTCCTCAGGTGTCTCCCAGAGATTGCTGTGTGACCCCTCAGGCCAGGAGCCCCACAAATTTCTGTTTGTGTGGATCCTGTACCCTGGGTGAGAGACACTTCCTTATTGTCCTTTCCTGACAGCCAACAAACTTCCTTCAAAAGAGAGGTGGCTAGCCGGGCGCGGTGGCTCAAGCCTGTAATCCCAGCACTTAGGGAGGCTGAGACAGGAGAATCGCGAGTTCAAAGCCAGCCTCAGCAATGGTGAGGCGCTAAGCAACTCAGTGAGACCCTGTCTCTACATAAAACACAAAATAGGGCTGGGGATGTGGCTCAGTGGTCGAGTGCCCCTGAGTTCAATCTCCAGCACCAAAAAAAAAAGAGAGGTGGCTCAGAACCACCTTAGGGGTATGTGTGCATGTGTGGTCTCTGGGTCTGAAGTGAGTGTACATACCTGTGTGTTTATATTTGCCCCATCAGATGTAACTTTGTGGACTGGCACCCACTTCTGGCATGAAGTACAGTTTACAATCCACAATATGTAACCACAGGTCTCTCCTTTCCCCATTCATTTGCATAATTGACAGCTACCTGTTGTTTCTTTTCATTTTCCTTTTGTTGGTTCATCTCTGATTTGTTCATCTCTGACTGCACAATCCTAAGAAATTTTCTGAATTTGGAAGGGAAGTGCTGCCCTATTTTAAGCACTGGAATGTTTATAGGGATAGCTGAGACTATAACTGAGAAACATCATTACTTTTGGTTCTTAGGTCTGAGGACCAGATAAACTGTGTCTAAATTAGGTGCAGTTTGAGGTTATGTAATCTAAGCACATTTTAATGGAGACCAGTTCTTGATCTCTACAGGGAAATAAGAATTTTCAAGTGAACTTAATCCAATACTTGTCAGAATTGTGATGAAAATTTAATAGCATGCTGATTTGGATAGGCAACAAACCCAAACACATTGCAATATGCTGTGGTGAGCTCTCAGCAGCTGCCATGTCTGTGTTGTTTGAGTTAATTATGGCATATTCTCTTCAATTATTAATTTTCTCACATTTGACACCTACTGCAGATTAGGACAGAATCATGGCAGCCAGTCGTGTGGTTCTAGGGCATGTGGACTAGAGCACAAAAGGCGGGAACATGTGCATTGGATCACATTCTGCCCCAGGTCCAGCCCTGGACATTCCACCCTGTCAGGTGGCAGGACAGAATCAGCTCAAAGCAGAGCCTGAAGAACACTAGATGACCAGTTTGTAGAAATGACAGGTCAGGAGTTTTCCCAAAGCAAGAAGAGTCAAGTTAAGAAATCTCGAGCCAGGTGCGGCATGGTCTTAGAGCACACCTCTAAACTCAGCTGCTTGGGAGGCTGAGGCAGGAGGATCACAAGTTCAAGGCCAGCCTCAGCAACTTAGAGCCTGTCTCAAAATAAAATTTTCTAAAAGGGCTGAGATGTAGATCAGAGGTAGAACATTTGCCAACATGGCTTAAAAAAAAAAACTTAGACGCCAATGCCAGGAAAGCATGCTGAAGTGGGAATAACCTGGCCGCACAGACCCAGGCAGACCCTGATGGCACCTCTGGCCCCTGGATGGGCAATCAGTGTGAGGTGTCCCTGGGGATAGCAAGTCTGCAACAGCAAGGAAAATAGGAAGACACCAATCTGTACCCGTAGTAGAGGATAGGATTGTCAGACAGAGCGAAGGTCTCTACTATAGGCCCCAGGTAAAATGATTCTGTGATGCAGAACAGATGTTCCTCCAGTGAGCACCTGCTGAGGGCCAGGACTCTTGGGGTCCTGAGGATGTGGCAGCACAAACCAGCCATTCCTGGCTAGGCCTTACAGAATGGTAGATCTTCTGTTGGGACGCAGGACTGGGGTGGGTTTTTGTTTTTGTAGGTGTGTGTATTTTCTTTTCCTTTCTTTTTTCTTTCTTTTCTTTTCTTGTACTAGGGATTGAACTCAAGAGTGCTGTACCACTGAACTACATCCTCAGCGATTTTTATTTATTTTTTGTTTTATTTTTTGGTACTGGGGTACCAAAAGACCCAACTCAGGGGTGTTCTACCACTGAACTACATTCCCAGCACTTTTTCCTCCTTATTTTGATACAGGGTCTTGCTAAGTTGCTGAGGCTGGCCTCGAACTTGGGATCCTCCTGCCTTATTCAGCTTCTGGAATGTGATTTGTGAAAGTGGGTTTGGAATAAAGGCAGTTGACCTGCTTCCTGGTTTGGCTCTGGTAGGAGGTCCACAGCCCTGAGGAGCCTCAAGAACCTGTGTCCAGGAGGCGCTGCATCTCTGGTGCTCTTGTGTATGGCGACACCTAGTGGCTGGCCCCTTGCATCTGTTGTGTCTTTTTACAAAGAGTAAACTAAAATCTAGCTCTTGATCACAGGACAGAATTGGAAGGTTTTTTTCCTAGGAGTTCTGACTCCCAGTTTGAAGGCTTGGTGGAGCATTTCAGATGCCCTCTGCAGAACACGATAGCTCAAAATACACAGAGTCCTTTGGAAACAGGCGTCTTTAGAAGAGCTATATTGTTTATGAAGACTGGCTTAGGTACTTAGGTTTTTGTGTTTTGTTTTTTGTTGTTTTTTTTTTTTGGGTGGTGGGTACTGGGGATTGAACCTAGGGTGCTTAACCACTGACCCACCTCTCCACCTTTCCAGCCCTTTCTATGTTTTGAGGCAGGGTCTCTCTAAGTTGCTTAGGGCCTCACTAAGTTGCTGAGACTGGCTTTGAATTTACAATCCTCTTGCCCCAGCCTCCCAAGCCACTGGGATTATAGGTGTGTGCAACCACTCCCAGCCACTTTAGGTACTTTTAACACAATGACATTTGGCCATAAATCAATGTGGATGTTGTAGGGAGGGGGAAGCTTAGACACCACACCAGAGGCTACCTGGCTCCCTATTCCATTCATCCAACCAGGCAGCATTTGTTAAGTGCCTGCCAGGTGAGGACAGTTGAGTGAAGCAGACACAGCCCTGGCCTTCCAGCAAGGCTTTGAGGAAGTCAGGACGGACGCGCTATACAACCAGGAGGGACTGGGGTAGGAGCGCACAGCCAGCTTGCATTTTGCTGTCAGATTCTTCCCTGGAAAGACATCTCTAAACTGAGATGAAGGGTGATCAGAAGCCAGTTCCAGGTCGAGCGGACACCCCATGCAGAAACTGGCCCAGGAGGATGGGAGAGACAGGCTGGAGCAGGCCAGGGCTGACCATGCCAGTCCCGTGACACATATCCTCAGGGTAGAGTTAGGTAGGGAGTAAAGTCATCTGTTCTGTCTTCTTAGAAGATCATTGCGGCTACTGTGTAGGTAGAAGGGCAAGAAGGGAAGTGGTTAGGTCATGAGGAGGCCAGGGCCACAGAGTGGCCCAGAAGGAAGCAACAGTCGGCGGGAGATAGAAGCTACATTGTCCATGCTTGAGGCCCAGGGTAGGGCTTACCCCAAGGAGCTACATGGAGTCCAGCCCCAGGCAGCAGTGCTGCGTGGGTGGTGAAGTGGAGGAAGTGAGGATGGGTCCACAGAAGGGAACCTCAGAGCTGAGCTTCCCACTCAGCTGTGCAGACTGGCCTGCACCCTGGAAGGCTGTTCTTGAGGTGGGCCATTCCTTTTCCCAGTTCACAGTTGTTACTTGGGCCCTTTCTGAGCCGAGGAAGAGTTGGAAGGCAGTAGACAGCAGAGAGGGAAAGCCTGGACTGAGGCTTCAGGGATGGGAAGGAAGGTTCTGGAAGGAGCCGTGCTGCATCAAGTGTTCAGCTATGACATAAGCCCCAACTGACCAGGTTTTTAGCCTATTCTGTGGGCTTTTAGGGTGAAGGCCCTATTAACTTTTGGGGGAGTGAGCAGTTGACAAGTACCTACAGGGAGGCCACTGCCTGGCTCTGGCACATTCCTGAGTAAGCCCTTAGTAGAGAGTGCTGCCTGCCTGGGAGAGCCCTCTGGTCCAGGGCTTTGGGGGCCCCTGAGGGTGGATGGTGTAAGGAATGTCCTTGTCCCACCAGCCCAGCTCCCCATTCTCCTAGAGCAGCTCCTTGGCAGCAGGGCTGACAAGACTCCACCCCCACCAGCTGCCGTGCGTTATTTCTGACTTGTCCAGGAGTTACAAGCGTGTAACCCAAGCCCCTCCACGCCCGCTCCCTCTCCTCCACCTCCTCCTGGAGGGAGGAAGCTCTGGGCTTCTCTTCTGGGGCCTTGCTTCAGGTCAAGTTCCTACGATACCTGGACAGAGCTGCTGGCCTTCACAGCTACCTGCAGGAACCACCTTCCAACAGGTGGGGCGGGTATGTGAGGGTGGTAGCAGTTGACCCCACCAGGTGCCTGTGTCCCACAACCCTGAGCCAGCCTCTCACCTTCTAGGGACTCTATGGAGCCCAGCCCAGGAGCTGGCCTCTTGAACTCAGAAGGTGCTTTTGCACAGGGAGCTGTCTCTGTGTTTGGGGGCTGGGCACTGATCTCATGGTTTTCCAGCCAAAGGCCCCAACCAGCCACATCTGTTGATGTCACTTTGCTCCTTGTGCAAGTTGCTTGCTTTAAAAGCCTGGGTGCCTGGGCTTCTTGTACCCCGTCCCTGCAACTTGTTGCAGGAAACTTGCTGCAGGCTGTGTGGGAGCTGGAAGGCAGAGCTGTCAGCTCTCTCCCTGGCCATGGAAGTGGCCAGTGCCCCTACAACACCTGTCCTGGGATAAACTGCTCGTGGGCTGCCTGGAGCCCGTGGGGTGAGGGAGGAGCTGGGCAGCTCTCCCCCTCCCTGTGCTCTCAGAAACGAGACCCCAGGGAAGGGGCTACTTGGGAAAGGTCTGGGTCACCCATGGGTGACTATGTCAGCATGCCTCACCCTGACTCCTGACCCTTCAATTCCTACCCGACCCCACAGGAGTCCCAAGAGCTGGGCCAGGGGGATGAACCGCGAAGGAGCACCCGGGAAGAGTCCGGAGGAGATGTACATTCAGCAGAAGGTCCGAGTGCTGCTCATGCTGAGGAAGATGGGATCAAATGTGAGTGCCTGCGGCGGTGGGCTCCCCGGGGAGGGTACTTGAAGCTCTGAAGGGGGGACTGTACCCCCTCTTGGGTCACTATGGTCTGGAAAGGAGGCAGCTTGGCCTGTAATTCAGCTCTGTGGCTAGTACAGGCCTCCCAGGCACAGAGCCTAGCATGTCCAGTTCTGGGAATGCCACTGGGGCAGCCTTGCACTCCCGTGCTGTGCTTGAGCTGGGTGGACAAGGGCCTCAAGGGCCTGACCTTCTATTTCTCTTCCCACTGATCCCGTTAGGCTTCTGTCCCAGGTGCATGCAAAGGGAAGCTGGGCACTGAGGGGACAGCAGACATGCAGGTGCAGGGGTATCCTTTGGAAAGAAGGAGGGATTCAGAATGGCCCATTGGCCATCAACTCTCCGGCGGGGCCTATGTCTTCTCGCTGGCCCCATGTCAGCCTAGGTGCTGCAGTCAGATCCAATCCAAATACCGAAGCCCGTGGGCCTCAGGGACCACGTTTTCAGGGTGGGAGGGTGTTGGGCCACTGCAGACTAGAGAGGTCAGATTCGGTATTGGAGGCCCTGGGAGCCGAGGAGGAGCTCCCACTGGGCAGGCGGCCCTGGGCGCCTGTGGGGAGCAGGTGCCTGCTGCCCTCACTGCTGTGCTCTCACCGCAGCTGACAGCCAGCGAGGAGGAGTTCCTGCGCACCTACGCAGGAGTGGTCAGCAGCCAGCTCAGCCAGCTTCCACAGCACTCTATCGACCAGGGTGAGTCAGGGGCCGGCGGGCCAGCCAGGTCCTTCCCAGGGCATCAGCCAGTGGTTCTTTAGAAAACTGGATGGGTGATTCATGGGCTTGGGACAAACAGGGCCATAGCCTCTTCTCTTCCACAGATAGTTACTCCTGCCTGGTCCCATCTTCTTCCCCCAGTAGGAGCTGAGCACCCAATAAGGCAAATGGTGGGATCCCTTTCTAGGCCTAGAGGAGGCAAGGAATGGAAGTGGGGGCCCCTGTAACTGCAGAGGGTCTGGTTACATCTCCTTAACCTTGGGCCCCACCTCTGCCAGCACAGCACGGCTAGGCACAGACCATGCTGTGACTGGTGTGTTCCTGGCTGTAGCCAGAAGAGATGCTCAAAGGCCCTGGATGCCTCTGTGTGCCCAGAGGAATTCTGTCTTTTGGGGTGACCTCAGGCAATTTTCATGATCATGAATAACATGTGAGTGTTTATTCTGTTGATACTATTTGCATTACTTGCAGTTAACAGACGGGGAAACTAGGCTTAAAAGAAATGTCATTGCCCTTGGTCATATAGCCAGTTACTTGGTGGTGGGGGGGGGATGCAAACTCACAGCCCAACTCCAGAGCAGCCCTTTACTGTCTGTAACTAGTGAGGTACTGGGCAGCTGTGTATCCCATGGCCACTCTATCAAGGCACTGCCTCTCTGGAAGGCTTGTTCTGACACTGTAGTCCAGTATTCTTTTTTTTTTTTTGGCAGGACTGGGGATTAAACCCAGGGTCTCACACATGCTAGGCAAGTGCTGGACCGCTGAGCCACAACCCCAGCCCTGCACCCCAGTGTTCTGACCAGCATCTCCACATACTCCTTTCCTGTTATTCTGTGCTATTCTGTTCTGCTTCTTGGGATTATTAGCCATCAAGTATCCAACCTGTGGCATGTCCAGACGTGAGCAGGCTCCCAGGAGCAGAGCGCTGACACCATTTGCTGTGTGGTGAGGCTGCTGGGGAATATAGCTGATCTGGCACACAGGGCTGCCTGGTTCTTCTGGGTGTCTTGGGCTCTGCCCTGGCACAGGAGCTGGTTCTGAAGCACTGACGCTGGGCGTGACCCAGACTGTGCGCCCAACTCAGCAGAAACCTGGGTACTCGGTGGCTCCAGCCGCTTCCTAGACACTGCTCACCATGCACAGCCTGCCTGGGCGTGCCTATCCTGGCGTGCTGTGACTAACCATTGCCACAGCCCAGCCTGTGTGCCAGGTGCTCCGCCCTCCCAGGGTCTCTTGGGAAAGACCTCCCTCCTTCAGGGCTGGTTTAGGTTTCCAGTGTGGTAGCCTCTGCTGGCCTCTGAGCCAAGTCTACCTGAAAACCTCAGGCTTTGTAGTCCCTGTGGATTCACCCTCCTCCCAATTTGGTCCAGGGTCACTAAGTTAACCAGAACTTGAGCTGGAATGGTAAGGGCATTTTTAGTGGAAAACTTTTATTTTTCTTTTGTGGTACTGGGGATGGAATCTAGGACCTTATGCACGCTAGGGAAGTGCTTTCCCTCTGAGCCACACTCCAGCCCTAGAGGAATGCTCTTAGAAGAAAATCGAGGTAAATCGTGGGACTGTATGTTAGTATAGATAATAGCACCACAGAGTCCCTGCCACTTGAGCTCCCTGGGCTGCTATCTTGTGTGTGGTGCTGGAGGTCAAGGAGGACCTCGTACTTGCTAATACAACTCTACAATGGAGTTGCCCAGGCTGGCCTGGAACTTGCCATCCTTCTTAGTCAGCCTCCCAACTAAATGGGATTACGAGCATGTGCCACAGCACTGGGCTTAGTTTTGTAAAACTAATTTTTTTGCTACTGTTCATACATTCTTTTTGTAATAAGAGGTAGTTAAAACATTTTTTTTTTTTTGGTACTGGAGTTTTCTGTTTTGTTTTGTTTTTGTTGTTGGTTTGGTTTGGTTTGGTACTGGGGATTGAACCCAGGGGTGTTTTTCCACTGAGCCACATTACCATCTCTTTTTATTTTGACACAGAGTCTCACTAAGTTGCTTAGGGTCTCTAAGTCACCTGGACTGGCCTTAACCTTGTGATCCTCATGCCTCAGCCTTCCTAGTTGCTGGACTTATAAGCATGTGCCACCAGACTGCTCAGTCTTTTTACTTTTTATTTTGAGACTGTCTCACTAAGTTGCTGAGGATCTTGCTAAGTGGAGGAGGCTGGCCTCAAACTTGCAATCCTCCTGCCTCTTTAGTTGCTGGTGCCACTACACCTAGCTCAGTCCTTTTTTATTTTTGAGACACAGTCTAGTTAAGTTGCTGAGGCTGGCCTTGAACTTATGATTCTCCTACCTCAACCTCTTGGGTTGCTGGGTTTACAGGCATAGGCTGACATTCACAGAAAAATTCACTAGAATTTTTTTTTCTTGTGCTGGATATCAAACCCAGGACCTTATGTATACTAAGCATGCACTTTATCACTAAACCGTAGCCCCTGGTCTTAAAAATATGTTTAAAATTGTTTATTTTATTCTATTTTTTAAATTTTTGGTACTGGGGATTGAACCCAGGGGTGCTTAATCACTGGGCTACATCACCAGTCCTTTTTATTTTTTATTTTGAGACAGGGTCTCGTTAAGTTGTTAAGGGCCTCACTGAGTTGCTGAGTCTGTCCTTGAACTTGTAATCCTCCTACCTCAGCCTCTTGAGTCACTGGGATTACAGGCATGTGCCATGTGCCTAGCTTGTTTTTCCCCCTCTGGTACTTGGGATTAAACTCAGGATCTCATGCATGATAGAAGAATGTTTTACCACTAAACCATACCCCCAGGCCTTAAAAATATATTTTTAAAAAGTATTTTTCATAAAACTTTTTGGGGGGAGGGTACTGGGGATTGAACTAAGGGGTATTCGACCACTGAGCCACATCCTCAGCCCTATTTTGTGTTTTATGTAGAGACAGGGTCTCACTGAGTTGCTTAGCGCCTCGCCATTGCTGAGGCTGGCTTTGAACTCTCGATTCTCCTGTCTCAGCCTCCTAAAGTGCTAGGATTTCAGGCATGTGCCACCATGCCTGGCTAGAACTCTTTATCTCATCTAACTGAACCAAGATTTGAGAATAAAAGGAGTTCTGCTGAGTTGTAGAACTGTGTTGACCTCACCTCACTTGTTGACTTGACCCCAAAACTGCTGAGCAGCTAGGATTCACCATAGGCTGTTGGATGACCAGCTATACTAGCACCAGAATCTGGGCCCTGGTGGGTATGTGGCATCCAAATACACTTTCCTTTCCGCAGCAGGGGGCTCCAGGAGCGAAACCTAGAACCAGGGAACAATCAGAAAGAATCACTGGGAAGAGGATGGATGAATTGGTTCTCTGCTGCTGGGGCACCCTGAAACCTGCTCCCTGCCTGGGAAGGTCCCCTCTGACCTGAACCACATGCTGCTGCAGGAGGCCCTGAGAATTACATGGCTGAGTTAGGAGGAGAGGTAGCTGTGCCAGAAGAGGTTTCACAAGCCTGTTATTTTATGGGTGTGTGTGTGCCTAAAGATACCACAAATATACAACAACAGAATCTCATCCTCATTTCTCACACTGTGCAAGTCTAAGCCAGGAGGCTGCATTTGTGCTCACACTATGGGGCCAAATTGATCTCTACTAAAATTCTAACTGCCATTTTCTCCATTGGCAGAACCGACCTCAACTGATTCCAGAGTATGCTGCTTTCAGAGGCTCAGGCCCTGCCCTCATGGCCAAAGCCTGAATTGGTGCCCCTAGGACACTGGATAGGACTAGAGACCCGGTGGTCAGAGAGCCCCAAAGGCTTGGAGCATTGGGGTGAGAGGCCTGGCTTGAGCGCCTCCTGCCCACTAGGTGGTGCTGTCTCTCAGCAGATGGCAAGCTGCTCCACCCTAGACTGAGACTGCAGACTTCCTGCACCTCTCCTAGGTTTCGTCTAGACACCCACAGGACAGCACTCAGCATTGTCCTCGTAGGTCCAGACACAACCTTTTGGCCACACACACTTGCCTTCCAGGGCTGGAGGGATCTGGTACCTGACCATCCCTCCACCCATTGCAGTCCAGGTTACTAGAGACCCTGGGACATAGGCCTTTACCTTAAGTCCTGACCAGATGGCTCTAGCAGAGGACCCAGTGGCCTCCCAGTACTGAACAGTGGACCTCTAGGTCCTAAGCCCCCATGGCCTCTGCTGGGCTGAGAGCACCGATGATAGCCTCCTCCCCTCTCTTTCCTCCATGACCCCCTTCCTTCCTCTCTTTGCCCCCTGTGCTGTCCTCCAGGTTCTGCCCCCGTCCTATTTTTTTTTTTTTTTTTAACAATTGTCTTAGATGGACACAATGTCTTTATTTTATTGCTTTGTATGTGGTGCTGAGGATCGAACCCAGGGCCTCACGCTTGCGAGGCAAGCGCTCTACCGCTGAGCTACAATCCCAGCCCCGCCCCCATCCTGTTTTCTCCACCTCACACATCCTCCTGGGTGATCACATATGCCCTTGTGACTTCACCAGAGAGTTCAGGTCAGTACCTTCCAAACATATTCCTACAAGGCAGACTCCTTTCCTGACCTAGAGTTTCCTGGTGGCTATCAACCAGATGTCGTGGCACAGTCTCCCCAGGCTCAGATCAGCTCTCAACCTTTCCCCTCCAAGAATCTGTTCTTCCACCTGTTTTCCCACCAGACACTCAGAAACCAGGGCTCAGCCTGGACTCTTCCCCAGCAACCCTGTTGGTACCAGGTCCTTTGGACTCTCCTGCCTTATTGTTCCCAAATCTGCTTTGTCCCCTCCCTCTTGTTTGGACCCTGTCCTGGGCTTTGTTCTCGTCTCAGTTGCTGCAAAGAGTTCTTCACTGGCATCTGACTTGTCTTTCCCCCTGTGCCACCCTCCATGTGGCCAATGACTTTTAGAGGCTCAGAGGGACATCAGTAGGTTTCCCAACTACTTAAAATATTTCAGTGGCTCCTACTGCCTTGAGGGACTCTGGTCCTCTTAGCCTAATGAGCAAGGTCCCAGTCCACCCTGAGCCCACACCCTCACTCATACTATAAATGGCCATAGTGAATGGCTTTTTTAAAAAAATATTTTTTTAGTTGTTGATGGATCTTTATTTTATTCATTTATTATTTATATGTGGTGCTGAGGATCAAACCCAGTGCCTCATGCATGCCAGGCAAGCGCTCTACCACTGAGCTACAGCCCCAGCCCCATGGTGAATGGCTTTGACCCCCTGATTCAGGCCTGTGTGCTCCCCCTTTATGCTTCTGTGTTTGCCCTGGTTTAAATGCCTACCTCCCACAGCCTGGACCAGGCCTGTCACACACATACACCTTGGCTACATTACTCCCATGCTGTCTCCTGGTCCCTCTGTTAACTGGACACAGCTCCCTGAGCGTGGGCCTGGGCCTGGGTGGGCTCCATTAGACCCTGGGTTCTTTTTTGTGTGTGTATGCCAGGGATCAAACCCAGGGATACATCTTTACTAAGCCACATCTCAGCCCCTTCTTATATTTTATTTTTGAGACAGGGTCTTGTTAAGTCACTTAGGACCTTGCTAAATTGCTGAGGCTGGTTTTGAACTTAGAGTCCTCCTGCCTCAGCCTTCTGAGCTGCTGTGATTACAAGTGTGAACCCCTGCACCTGGAAGGCCCCTGGTTCTTAAACACAGACAGGATGGACCAAGTTCTGGGTCTGCGAACCAGAGATCTACCAGAAAGGCAGCAAATTCTGTAAGTGCCACCTCCTATCTCTGAAGTTGGACAAGCAGACCTGACAGCCAAGAGGACTCAGGTTTGAATCAAAGGAAATCAATACCTCTCTGGGAAGGTTGCCTTGCTGAGAAAGGCCAGCTGCGGGCAGTGGGGAAGGGCTGCAGCTTTACAAAGCAGACGGGTAGTGCTGAGCTTCCCTTTCTCATCACAGGGCCGCCCCCCTAGAATGCATATTGATCATTTCTCCTGGTTATGAAATATGCATGGTCATTGCAGAAAACTGAGGAGAGATGGGAAGAGCAGGAAAGTTGAAAGGATTGAATCTCACTGCTCAGTTCTGACCAATGTTCATCTTTTCTTCAGTTTTCTGGCAGCCTTTTAAAAATATGCATGTCATAAAGTTGGGACTATACAGTTTACATTTCAATACTCTTTTTTTCTTTCTGGTACTGGAGATTGAATACGGGGGTGCTTAACCACTGAGCCACATCCCCAACCCTCTTTAAAATTTTGAGACAGGTTCTTGCTAAGTTGCTTAGGGCCTCGCTAAGTTGCTAAGGCTGGCCTAAAACTGGCGATTCTCCTGCCTGAGCCTCCTACATCACTGGGATTACAGGAGTGCACCATCATACCTAGCTAAATACTCATTTTAGCATCCGTGTTTTACTTAGGATAATTTTACTGTGCTTCTAAACAACTTCCAAGAAAATGTTTATACAGCCATATGGCTGGGCCAAAATCTATTAACCAGTCCCTTCCTGTTGGATCTTTGGTTCTCATTTATGCCAGTTAATCATAACAATGGGAAACATTCATTAAACTCAGCCGATGTGCCAGGTTCCTTGCCAAACAGCACAGGAGATGTAAACCACGACTTCTCACCATCGCCTGTGCTGTAGGTACTGCTAGGGCCCCACTTGCAAGGTGAGAAAACCAGCTGAAAGGTTATGTAGCTCAAGGCCACAGAGGCAGCCAAGTGTGGGGTCTGGGCATGGCAAGCATTCACCATTGCTGCGGGTGGTCATCCTGGCGTGTTTTAAGGTAATCAGGAGTAGCACACAGTCCGAATACTTGTTAAAGCAGGACAGCTATGATGTAGGCTATTCCAAGGTGTTTCAGAAGGGGGCAGAACAAATTGGGAAGAGCTTTGGCTGCCCTTTTGTTCTGAGCCTTCACCTGCAGGCACCTTTAACGTGTGGTTCTCTGAGAGCTCCAGGTGCTTCCTGCCTCTGCACTGCCCTGGGGCAGGCACCTTGAGAGAGCTAACACCAGGTTTTTGGTAGTGCATTGCAAATGCTGTAACCAGTTGCCTGCAGAATTGTTGACCTCAGTGACCTCAGAATTGTTGCCTCAGTGCCTCATGCAGTGCCTCCCGTGAGCCCTGGCCTGATGTCCCAGGGCTGTGAGGGACCTCTTCTAGACGTGGATGGTCTTGTTAAGGAAGCTCCTTGTCCTTCCTTTCTCTGCCTGGGGGCCTCTCAGGGAAATAACCTGATGTGCCTCTGCCCCTGTCCTTGCCCTTAGGAACTGTGTGCTGGCACGAGGCTCTCTGGGCGGCTGTGGCATCTCTGCAGTCGTGCTTTCTCCAGGAGACTTCCAGGGAAGTCCTGCTGGCTTTTTCCCTGTGGAGGCAGGGGCTGCTGGTTCAAGTTAAGCTGCCAGAGAGCCTAAAATAGGTCCTTCCGTCTCAGGATGACACTGGGAACCTTGCTAAAATAACCGCGGTCACAGCGAACAAGCAGGAGCCAGCGCTCCAGGGAGTAGCCCACTCCTGCTTACACTTCCCCGGTGACCCACTCCGCTCTGCGCGTTGAACCCTGGCAGCGCCCTTGGGTGGGGGTGATGCCATGATGTCTTCACTTTCCAGCCAGTGTGGAGAGTTCTCTGTAATCTACCCACTCCCTCCCAGCCTCTGTTCTTTCTAGTCCTTCATAAAGCCTCTCCCAACCCCCAGGGTCATCGAGTGCCTCCCCTCCGGCTTCTAGAGCCGGAGCCCAGCTTTCCTTCTGTGGAGCTGTGGTCACGCTGTATCAGGAGTCCCTTGGGGCTGGGGTCTGTGCTGTGTTCATGGTCATATTCAGCTTTAGTCTGGCTTCTGGCCCAGAGCCAGAATTCAGAGGTTGACCAGCCCCGCCTCAAGGAAGCGGAGTTGCTCTGGTGGCTCCTCCCCAGGGGCAGCCAGCTGGACTTCTCCTCTGCACTGGACCCTGCACCGCGCAGCCCTTTGCTGGGGTTTCTGGGTCTCCTCTCCGCCGAGTCATGGCTTCAAGGCTTCTCCCAGAGGTCCCAGGCAATAGTGGACTCGGGACTGAAATTAGGTCGGGCCCAGGGAGAGTTCCCGTCTATGGGATGGGAAGCTCATCTTCTTTTAACTTTAATCAAGACTTACATGAAAATTAACTATAACCCAATAACAACAGATCCAGAAGTCACTTGTACATTGAATTAAACTGAAATCAACCAGGACTTGGCATATGACCTGTGTCATTGAAAAACAGAAAAAAAAACTCTCAAGAAAAGGCGAGGAATGTGGGAGGTACAGGCCCAGCTGCTTCATCCACATTCTGGTTCTGGCTCACAAAGGGCTGCTCTGACCTTTGTCACCCAGCATGAACGTTCTGTTGTTTAGAACTGAGAAGGACACCCCACAGGACTCTCGCATCCTGCATCCTTCTCACAGAGCAGGCACCGAGGAGCTGCTCTGTCCAGCAGTTGGACGGTTCTGCTCACATTGGTCCCTGGTTGCTGGGAGCTCTGCATGGTTTTAGGACGGCCCTGTCCTCTCGCTGCTGGTTCAGCAGGACACGCAGACACGTGAAGAAATGTGTAAGAGCTTCAGGTGCAGATAAGGTATGACTAGTTCTGAGGGAGGGGAAGCCACCAGGGAAGATGTTGTCTGCGCTGATCCTTGAGGACACACGGAAATGTACCTGCAGACAACCTGAGGGGAAGGACATTGCAGGCCAGGGGAGCCCCTGCAGTCTGGCCCAGCCATGTGCAAGCATTAGAATGTTTCCATATCTCCCTAAGAGTCTGATGTGTGGTTGCTGGGGGACTGACCGAGTGGCTGGGAAGGCAGATGGCTCTGCATGGGAGTCACCACCCACCTCCAGGGAAAGAATGGCCTGGTGGTTCATGGTCCAGAGTGGGCATGGGGGGGAAGTTCCCGGGGCAGCAGTTAGGTTACAGGGATGTCCAGGTGATGTGGACACATTCCAGAGGTGAGACATTTACGGCTGAGCAGCTGACATGACATGAAGCAGGGATGAGGGAGTGAGTTCTGAGTGGGAAGTGTCTGAGGGTGTCCAGGAGCAGGTGGGCCATGGTTCAGGAGGGAGCACATAGGATTGTGGGTGCAGGAGAAGAGGCAGACAAGGGAGTCCTGGGGAAAGTAGGCCGAGCATGGGGAGGGTGCTACACCAGTGTCCATGTGAGGAGGGACAGAGGAGAGCTCTGAGGGAAGGAGAGGGTCAGCAGGGTCACTTGCCAGTGGAGACCTTTTCCAGAGGCCCTTTGACAGAGCCTGGGCAGAAGCAGTGAGGACTAATGTGTCTGAGAAGACACCTGCCTAGCGAGGGTACAATGTAGAGACCTGTAAAGCTCAGAAATAAACCCTGAAGCCTCAGAGACTCCACCTTCCCATGGCTGATGGGCAGAACTCTTGGCTGAGAATGGCAGCAGCTCAGGGTAGAATGGAAGTCAAGGGCAGCCTGTAGCTTCTAGTTTTCAGTGTGGTCCACAGACCACCTGAGTCACCAACTGTATATGTTAAAAATGCAGAATCCCAGGTGTCCCTCCTCGTCCCAGCCCCTCTGAATCAAGAGTGCCTGCCAGGGAGCCTAGGAATCTGCATTTTAAGTGAACCAGTTGTGGTGGCTCAGTCCTATAGTCCCAGCGACTCAGGAGGCTGAGGTGGGAGGATCACTTGAGCTCAGGGAGTTGGAAGCCAGTCTGGGCAACATAAGATACCTCATCTCAAAGACAAAAACAGAACACAGCAAGCCCCCAAGGTGATTCTGATGCCTAGAACCTAAAATTTGAGGACATAGCAAGACTAGGTGATGACCTGGTTGTCCCTGACTCCTGGAGGGATGGCCCAACCCCTCTTTCCATGTTCTGACCCTTTGGGCATAGCTGATTTCTCTGGTCTGGGAGAGCTTATGTTTGGGGGAAACAAAAATTCAAATGATGAGAACGAGGACCTCACCTGGGAGTACCAGCCACAAAGGGTGTGAGTGTGAGTCTCAGTGGGATGAGAGGGTGGGAGCAGGCGAGGGGTTTGAGGGGTGCATCTGGAATTAGAACACATAGCAGGTAGAGCAGAGCCCCAAGTTATGACCCTCCAGATGTTGTTCATAAAGCTCTAAGCTAGACATTCTGTGGCCAGTTAGATGGGTGGGGCAAATGCCGTTCATCATACTTTGCAGATGAGCGAGCTGAGGCTGGATGTTCGGGGACTTCCTGTGGGGGATGCTCGGGTAGTCAGGGTCCAGCCCAAGCAAGGTCCCGGCGGCTGGGTGTTGGTGCCTCCTGAGCCTCGCTGGCCAGCCCAGGAGGCCCAAAGCTCTGCTGGAGCTTGTAGGGCATCTCTGCCCGCGTGTGGCAGCACCACCTGCTGCAGCCCCATCTCCTGTGGCTTCATGTGCTTATGATGGTGGTTGTCATCCTGGAGCCCAGCAGGCGCCACTGAGCCTGGTGCTGCTCTGGCTGCTGAGACCTTGGTGAATCAGTGGCCAGTGTTCCCATAGCAACTGAAGTGTCATGCTGCTGCTGGGTAAAAGCCATCCCCTGGGAGCTTGGGGCACCAGAGCTGAGATGTATAGAACACTTGGCTCGTAGCCCTGGGCTGCTAAAAACAGCACATGGTGCCCTGTGGGTGGCTCACCTGGGAAGAGACACAGTCCAGGGTGCACCCCAGCCTCATTCCCCCCAGAAGCTCCTCCCTTTGGAGGACCTGTTTTTCTAGGCAGCCTTTCCCCAGAGCTGGTAGTCAAGCTGTGACAGTGTCGGTAGAAGATGCTAGTTGGCATTCAAGCAAGATAATGAGCTCACGCGGGGAGGGGGTACTGTAACCAAAACGTGCGTGGTCAGGGAAGGACCTGAAGCGCTCGGAGGGGATTGCGCTGACCAACCTGCGGCCTGCGGAGGGTTCCTGTCAATGGCATGGTCTGTCGTGTGTGCCCAGGACAGGCTCTGGACTCAGCAGGTGCGTTCCTGGATAATTTGGAAGCACTTAGCTGAGGTTAGCTCCCTCCGCTGATGGTGGCTTGCTAAGGCGCTTCCTCCATCAGCCACGGGCATGTGCAGTCTCTGAGGCTTCAGGGTTTATTTCTGATTGTGGGTCTCTAAGTTATACCCTGACTAGGCAGGTGCCAGGCCCATTGCAGGAATGTCTGACACGAATTGTCCTGAGAAGCTTCAGCCACCAAGGGGTACTGTGATTCCAGGGTCCTTTGGGAGGGCAGCGCAGAGGCACCCTGTCCCCAGGGTCCTTGGTCATCAAACAGTTGGTCTTGGAGGAGCCCCTGGCTCTGAATCTGGTAATGTGGACATCACCATGGCTAGTGCCATTCCTTTGAGTCCCCCCTTTTCTCCGGTGACCTCTGTGGGGCTGTGCCCTGCATGGTCTCCAGGATCTTAGGGCTTGCAGGCCCTGGGAGCTACGCGAGGCCTTTTGCACCCTCATCCGTTTGTGAGGTTGGGACGGCCCTCAGCACTGCTTCTTTCCCGCTGGCCACCTTTGAGCACCTGATTCAGCTGCACTTGGCAGGATCCCCCAGCCAGGGGATTGAGACAGCAAGTCAGATTGTCCTTCGTGCACCCAGGTGCTGTGATGAATGAGGGCAGAAGGTCCCTGCCCTCGTGAGGACAGAGCCTCCTGGGAGGACAGTGTACTGCAAGGGGTCTGCCGCAGACAGGTCTGGGGGCACTTCGGGGGTGGAGACAGGGCTGAAGTTAGGGCCACATTCCCACATGGCCTGGGCCAACCTTTCCCAGTGTGCAGATTCGGGGCTAATGTGCACTGAGCTCGCTGAAAGTTCCTAGGAAAGGACGGGCTGCACTGGATTGCCTGGGCCGGTCTGTGGAATTCCCTGACTGCACATGTTAGCCCGTGGGCCATTGTCTGGCTCTGAGATCCTCTTTCCTGCTTTTCCATCCACTCTCCCTGGCCCATCTCTACCCTCCCTGGCCCATAGGAACACATTCTCAATTCAGGAAGCACATCGAGCTGCCTGGCCCCTTCATGAAAAGACCCTTCAGACACTTCAGCCTAAAGCCTTGAATAGCTGGTGATTCCCAGCAGACTTTGGGGTCCTTTCTCCAGGCCACAGGCTCCTGCTGCGAGCTGTTCTGATTGGGTATGCCTGCCGGCCTCCAGGCTGCTGGTGTGAATTCATCCCTGGATCACAAACAGACCAGTGACCCCATTGTCTGGCCCTCGCCCCCGGGCAGGGGCCCTTTCCCTTTTCTAAGCTTCTGCATATTTGTCATTTTTCTCTCCCCAGTCACTTGACTGTTTCCATGACTGGGGCCAAGCTGGCACTGGGCATGGGATGGGAGGGCGCGCTGGACGCCCTGCCCTGCCCTGGCTCATAGAGTTGTGTTCTGCCAGTGCCTCAGGCACTCAAGTGATGAGCCACAGGGTGAGGGGCAGGGCTTCTCCCAGGTTGGTTCTTCTGGTTTCATGTTGAATTTTCCTTTTTTTTTTTTCCTTTCTTTTTTGGTACTGGGGATTGAACCCAGGGGCACTCGACCACTGAGCCACATCCCCAGCCCTATTTTGTGTTTTATGTAGAGACAGGGTCTCACTGAGTTGCTTAGCACCTCGCCATTGCTGAGGCTGGCTTTGAACTCGTGATCCTTCTGTCTCAGCCTCCCTAAACTATGAGCTAGTCATTTCCAATTGACGTTGCTGGGATTGCAGGTGTGCACCACCGCACTCAGCTTTATTTTATTTTATTTTTTAAATATATTTTTTTAAAGCCGGGCGCGGTGGCTCAAGCCTGTAATCCCAGCACTTAAGGAGGCTGAGACAGGAGAATCGTGAGTTCAAAGCCAGCCTCAGCAATGGCGAGGCGCTAAGCAACTCAGTGAGACCCTGTCTCTGCATAAAACACAAAATAGGGCTGGGGATGTGGCTCAGTGGTCGAGTGCCCCTGAGTTCAATCCCTGGTACCAAAGTATATATATATATATTTTAGTTGTAGGTGGACACAATATGTTTATTTTATTTATTTTATGTGGTGCTGAGGATCGAACCCAGTGCCTCACACATGCGAGGCAAGTGCTCTACCACTGAGCTACAATCCCAGCCCCCCGGCTTTATTTTTTATTTTGAGGCAGGGTCTTGCTAAGGTTTTTAGGGCCTCCCTAAGTTGCTGAGGCTGACATTGAACTTGTCCTCCACCTCAGCCACCTGAGTCGCTGGGATGACAGGCGTGTTTCTGAGCTTCATGTTCCTCATCTATAAATCAAGGACACAAGCCAGGCAACGTGGATGAGCTGGGAAAGAGCATTCAACAGGGGAGACAGCAAGTGCAAAGGCCCTAAGGAGCGAGCGACTTGTGCCTGCAGGACAGCCGGCAGGCCTGAGTGACGGGAGCAGAGTGAGCAGTGGAGGGGCAGAAGGAGACGCAGAGGCGTCTGGGGCCTGAGTGTATTGAGTCTTGTCGGCCAGCGTGCTATTTAGCATTCACTTTGAATACGGTGAGACATTTTGTGGTAAGATGTCTTCGAAGGGTTTTGAGCAAAGGAGTAACAGGAGCTGACTTCAGATATAGAAAACAGGGCTGGGGATGTAGCTCAGCTGGTAGAGCGCTTGCCTCACATGCCAAGGCCCTGGGTTCCATCCCCCGCACCAAAAAAAAAAAAAAAAGAAGAAGAAAACATCCCTCTGGCTGTGTGGAGAATGGGTCATTGGTGCCAGGGCAGGGAGATCATGGGGCCCAGTAAGAGGGGTGTGGTAGTGTGCCCAGGGTGCATTTACACGAGGAATCAACAGGGTTTGCTGTCACACTGGGTGGGGCATGTGGGGGTGGTTAGGACAACCCCGGGCTCTTGACCTAAGCAGCCAGAGGCAGTGGTGCCATGAGCTGTGGAGGGCGGCCGTGGGGCACAGATGGCAGCTGCACCTGCCTCCCCAACAGCGGCACTCCCCCCCCCCCCCGCCACCTCACTGCCGCGGTTGCTATGGTTTGTCTCTTGGGTCCCGTGCATCTTGGGGTGTGAAGTGGCACCTCACCGTGGCCTTGAGTTTTGTTTCTGGGATGTATGATGCATTGTCTTTGCACGTGCTTATCAGCCATTTGTGTGTCTTCTTTGGAGAAATGCCTGTTCATGTTATTTGCCCAGTTTTTAAAATTGCGTTATTTGGCTTTTTTTTTATTGAGTTATAAGAATTCTCTATATGTTCCTGATAACAATTCCTTACCAGTTATATGATTTACAGATATTTTATCCCATTCTGTGGGTTGTCTTTTATTTATTCATTTATTTATTTTTGGCACTGTGGATTGAACCCCAGGGCATTCAACCACTGAGCCACATTCCCCAGCCCTTTTATTTTTGATTTTGAGATAGGGTCTTGATAAGTTGCTGAGCCTGGCTTTGAACTTATGATGCTACTGCCTCAGCCTCCTGAGCCACTGAGATCATAGGCAGCTCTTTTCACTTTCTTAATGATGTCTTTTGAAGCACAAAGTCTTAAATTTTGATAAAGTCCATTTTATTTTTTCTTTTGTTCCCTGTGCTTTTCATGTCCAAAAAATCATTTGGTAATCCAATGTCATTGTGTTCATTACCTTCTCATTTCTGTGACAAAATACGAGGGAGAATCCAGTTCAAAGAAGGACAAGTTTATTTCGGTTTAGATTTGGAAGTTTTGTCCATGGTCATTGGCCTATAGCTTTGGGGCATGTGGCAAGATAGTGCATTGTGATGGGAGGGGAAAGTGCTCACCTCATGGGTGGGGACAAGAGAAGAGAGGGCAGAGGCCAGCTTCCCTTCAGGGGCTCACATTGACCTAACTCCTTCCACCATGCCCCACCTCCTGAAGATTCTCCCACCTCCCAGCAGTGCTGGGGACCATGCTTTCCACACAGGAGCCTTTGGGGCACAGAAGATCCAAACCATAACAGTCATAAAGATTAATTCCTGTGCCCCTGACCATGGTACTAGGGATTAGGCTCAAGGTATATCCCTAGTACTTGTTATTTTTTGAGATAGGGTCTCACTAAGTTGCTGAGGCTGGCCTTTTTTTTTTTCTTTTTTTGGTGGAGGGGGACAGGTACCAGGGATTGAACTCAGGGTACTCGACCACTGAGCCACATCCCCAGTCCTATTTTGGATTTTATTTAGAGACAGGGTCTCACTGAGTTGCTTAGTGCCTCACTTTTGATGAGGCTGGCTTTAAACTCGCGATCCTCTTGCCCCAGCCTCTGAGCTGTAAGATCACAAGCGTGTGCCACCACACCTGGCATGGCCTCAAAGTTTGGATCCTCCTGCTTCAGCCTCCCAAGTTTCTGGGGTTATAGGTGTGGCCACCATGCCCTGCTACAATTGATCGTATATTGATCTGTGCCCCGCAACTTGTTTATTAGTTCTAACATTTTTTTAAAGTATATTTCTTCAGATTTTCTATATGTAGAGATGTTTTTGCTTCTTCCTTTTTGCTCTGGATGCCTTTTCTTTTTCTTGCCTAATTGCCCAGGAATGGACCTTCCAAACAGTATTGAGTAGAAACCTTAAGAGCGAGTTGAGGTTGGGCTGTGGGTGGCACAGCCTGTAGTTCCAGTGACTTGTGAGGCTAAGACAGGGTGATGGCAAGTTGAAAACCAAACTCCGCAATTTAGTGAAATTCTGTCTCAAAATTAAAAAAGGACTAGTGATGTATCTCAGTGGAAAAGAGCCCCTGGAGTTCAATTCTCAGCACCAAAAAAAAAAAAAAAACTTGTAGCCAGGCGCGGTGGCTCAAGCCTGTAATCCCAGCACTTAGGGAGGCTGAAATAGGAGAATCGTGAGTTCAAATCCAGCCTTAGCAATGGTGAGGTGCTAAGCAACTCAGTGAGACCCTGTCTCTACATAAAACACAAAATAGGGCTGGGGATGTGGCTCAGTGGTCGAGTGCCCCTGAGTTCAATCCCCAGTACCCCCAAAAAAAGTTGTAAAAGATGCAAATACTGGGGAGACTATCCCAGAAATACACCCTAGAGATCTTTAGGAGAATAAAGACAAGAAGTGGGGCTGGGCTGTAGCTCAGTGGTAAAGCACTTTCCTTGCATGTGTGAGGCACTGGGTCCAATCCTCAGCACCACATAAAAATAAAGGTATCTATCTACAACTAAGTGTGTATATATATAAAATAAAGACAAGAAGTAAAGCTTTCAGAGCTAGGCCTGATGGCACATCCTATAATCCTAGCAACTTGGGAGGCTGAAGCAGGAGGATTGCATGGCCAGCCTTAGCAACTTAGCAAAACCCTGTCTCAAAATAAAAAAGGGCTGGGGATGTGGCTTAGGAGTAGAGTGCCCTACGTCCAATCTCCAGTGACAAATAAAAAATTAAATAAGCTGTTGGCCCAGAGGCAGAGTTGGCCAGTGGTGCTTCCAGCACAGTGGAGAGAGTGCCCAAAGAGACTGCCACATGCTGGCTGCCTTTTTTTTTTTTTTCTTTTGGTGGAGGGGTACTGGGGATTGAACTCAGGGGCACTTGACCATTGAGCCACATCCCCAGCCCTATTTTGTGTTTTATGTAGAGACAGGGTCTCCCTGAGTTGCTTAGCGCCTCACCGTTGCTGAGGCTGGCTTTGAACTCACGATCCTCCTGTCTTAGCCTCCCAAGCCACTGGGATTACAGGTGTGCACCACTGTGCCTGGCTCATGCTGGCCTTCTGAGGGGGAGACCAACCTCTGAGGTCCCTCTTGGCTCAGAAACTCAAAGGGCTCGAGTCTCAATAACTTACTTTTTGTAATTGGCCCAAATTTTATAGAGGACAGGGAGAATCAGTATCCTCTGCTAGAGGCCCTCAAGTTCATGACAAGTGCCTGGCCAACCCAATGAGAATAGGTCAGAGAATGCTCTGGAAGAGCCCACCCCTCCTCAGCCCCAAAGGAAGGCAGGTCCTTGTGCTGAGGCCTGGAAAACAGCAAGTGCTTTGGGACAGACGCGGCTGGGCAGCATCTCCAAAGGCCCCTCTGTACCGGGCCCAACAGCACAGTGGGAGGCTCTGGAATGAACGTTGGGTTCCCAGCCGGGGAGGGGCAGCAGCTGGCAGTATGAGAGGGTGGAACACTTGCTTCAGGTGCCTTGTTAAATAGTAATCAGCATCCCCATGTGACTTTGAGAAGGCTACTTCTTTCCCACTCTTGGGGGACAAGGCAGGTTTACCTCCTCAGCAGGCTGGGGCTGCAGAGCCCTGGCCCCTGGGTCTGGGCTCCTCCAAGGAGCTGGTGGCCATTCCCTTTGCTGACACCATTCCCTCCTGGGGCAGCCAATGCTATTTTTGTGCCTGCAGCACACTGCAGAGACCCATGGTCCCTGGAGAAAGCCCACGAGGCTGACGGGGAAGGAAGCGAGTGGGCTACCGCCATTCACTGCCACAGAGGCATCTTGACACCTCCCCTGTCACAGTCTCCTTGCAACCCCTCCTGCTTAGCGAAGAGGCTAGGCGGGCAGCACTCAGAGAAGTCAGCCTCTGTTAGGTAACCAGCTCGGTGGCCATGCAGGGTGTGATGTAATCTTGGAGTCCACGGTTGCTAGGACGATTCTGCCTGCAGTGATGCTGCGTGGTCCCAGGACTGGGTGAGAACAGAATGTTCCGGAGAAGAGGGGAAGGATTTATAGGGCTTCTCAAGCAAAGGAACCCCGTCTGAAGAGGCCCTTGATGACTTGAGCTCCTTTCTAGAAGCTTATTTTCATTTTTAGGAATATAAGTTGTGCTGGCTAAGGACACAACCCCAGAAAGGCAAGTGGATGGGTGACAGGTTATTTCCCTTAGCACCACCTTGGTGCCTAGAGCAAATGAAGGCACATCTTTGTGATGTCACGCCCTTGCATCAGGCCCCTCCTTCTGCAGCACTGCCCCAATGCTGGCTGCCTCCTCTCTCCTCCTGTGGCAGAGGTGTCAAGAAGGGACCCCCCGGGGCTACAGTGTGGCTCAGTGGTAGAGCGCTTGCCTAGCATGCATGAGGCACTGGGTTCGATTCTCAGCACCACATATAAATAAATAAAGGTCCATTGACAACTAAAAAATATTAAAAAAAAAAAAAAGGGAACCCCCCCGCCATGGGGTGGACCAGGGTGGCCAACGCTGTGCCAATTCTGGTCCCTGTGCCAGAGGCCTTGCTGTGCACCGCCCACACCAGCTCACCCTTGGGTGGCCTTTCCAGTCCCTGACTTTCCGATCCGCCCTCTCCAGGGAGAATTCCTTCAGTAGCACAGGCAGAAATAAGTCAGAAAGGCCCGGGGCAGCCCAGCTGTCAGTGTTCGGGGCACCACACAGAACCACCCTTTATAAAATGGGAAGAGAGCAGGGGGACTCTGGGACAGGGAGGCAGGATGGGACCTACTAGCCACCTCACTTGCTGTGTGGCTGCAGCCCCTTCTTCCTAGGCAGCTTTTTTTTTTTTCTTCTTTTTTTTGACAGGGTGGGGGAGCAGGTTAGCATTCCAAGCTCCTTCCCTCCTCCCTGCCGCCTCTGGCTGCCTGTCAGAGCTTGTCTTATGGAAAACAAGACAAAGGAAGTGATTTCATGAGTGTCTGGACCAGAATCTCAAATTCAGGATTAAGAAAAATAACAAGTATTGTGGGCATTATCTGTCTCATCCAGCCAGGCAGACAGGAGGCTGGAAACAGGGCTGGCCAAGCTCCTTTGAGCAGGTGTTGGGTTTGAGCAAAGGACAAGCTCTTGCAAAGAAGGGCGACTATTCAAATCATAATGGGCAAGGTCCTCCAAATGGGATCAAGACCTGAGTCTTGAGAATAGACAGGGGTATTCCCAAGGAGCCCCCAACTTTGGTGACATTGGAGCAAGGGATGTGAGACCTGGGTCCTTGTAGTGGCTCACCTCTTAGCTGTGGGGCCCTGAGTGAGCCTCTGAGCTCACCCCTGCATCCCTGCAGCGGGTCGCTAGCTCTGCTGTCCAGGCTGAAGAGCAGACCAGAGGGAGGCACTTTGTACCCAGCAGGTATCACAGTACTGGAGGTAGGGGGACTGGGTTGGGGGGTTTCCGCAGCCCCTTGTCCTGCTTGCAGCCAGCACCAGAGGCCTATCAGCTGTTCTTGTCCCTGGTCTATAGGTGCCGAGGATGTGGTGATGGCGTTTTCCAGGTCGGAGACAGAGGACCGGAGGCAGTAGCTGCAAACCCCTTGGAACACCCTGGGAGCTGTCAAGGGCCAAGAGACCTGTGTGGCTCCTCGGCTGGCTGAGTGGCAGCAGACCACCTTCCCTCCCTCCCCTACTCCTCCCCTCAGCCCCCCAACAGCCATTGCCACAGCCGCTCAGCAGGGCTGGCTCAAGGGAGACACCAGTGGTGCATTTACCATCGGCTTAAAGGGATAGACTCGTGATTGGCTTCAGGAAGAAACCTTTTTATTTTTAAACCTTGACCAATGGAAACCTTTTATTTTTATTTCTGACTCTTATTTTTTTAAAAATTTGCGCCTCGGTATCGCTTCCCAGGAAGCTCTCCGAGCTCTGGTGCTTTATTTAGGTCATTTTTTAGGAATGTGAAGAGGCCCAATTGGCTGCTTAAACTGGAAAAGGATTATGATTGGCTGACAGTGGGAAATGGTCTTTTCTTTGATTGGCTGCAGGTGTCCTGCTGGTATCAACAGCTTCTCTATTCTGAATGCAGAAAACAGGGTTTGGGACATTGGTTGTTATATTTGACTTGAAAAAAAGAGAGAAAGAAACCAAATGCGCTTTGCAATATTTATTACACAAACAACTTGCTGCTGCGCTCGCGTTTTGGGTTTATGTTTGAATTGGACTGGCTTGCCCAGAAGCCTGCTGCCATAGAGGGCTGGGGTCCACCTGAGATCACCTTTGCTTTAATGACCACACCTACCTCCACCAGCACGGGGATCCCTAGGGCCCCCACGGAACTTGGTATTGTTCTGTCCCAGCAGCCCAGAACCTGGGTGAATATGTGAATATGAGGCAGGATTTATGAGCATTACTTGCATGAGTTGAACAAGCCAGTTTCCCTCAGTGGGAATGGTCTCACTCACATGCTGTCCAGGAAATGTCTCGGGGGTAGAACACTTGCCTGGCACGGGCGAGGCCCTGGTTCAATTCTCAGTACTGCCCAAAAAAAAGAAAGAAATTCTGACCAGCCATGATAAGCAGAGGAGCATTGGGCTGGGCAGCTCAACCATCTGCCATCCCTCCATGTCCCCCTTCTTGAGGCCTTACCTTGGGCCTCCTCCGGGAAAGGAAAGGAGCCGTTCTCAGCTGTGAGACTCCACAAGACCCTGGAGGCCATCTGGCTGGGGTTTCTTCCCAGGAGTCCAGAACCCAGAGGACAGCCCCAGGTTGGCTCCCAAGGTCCCTGAGGACACTCTCTTGTCATCCTTCCCCTTCCCAGGGCCTGGGGCTCTGAGTGTCATGGAGCATGCAGGAACCCAACACCAACATGTCCTGGGACTGACCTTGGGCAGCTGTGTCCCCAGTGCCTCACACCACTGGACTTGTTACGGGAGGATCTGAGTGTCACCGTTAAGATCCCTGGCCTCCTGCAAGGCCACAGACCCCATGGGATGAGGACAGTGGGGAATATAGCTGTAGCTGCAGCAACCCCGGCAAGGGCCTGAGGTGTCCGTCCTCAGGAGGAGCAGTGTGCAAGTGCACACGCAGACAGGCACACACACACACACATGCTCATTCACATAATCCCAGCTCACTGGCCTGGAGCTCTGGCTGTGCTGCTGGGGAAAGGGGTCTTCAGTCCCCACCCTGCCCTAGGTTTTAGCATGTGGAATTGAGTGTCGCCAGCTGCCCCTCTCTCAGCTCCCACCCAAGGCCAGAGCTCTCTGCCCCAGCCTGTCCTTGTCATAATTGCAGGCTCACTCTTTATTTTTATTTTTTGGCTGGGTGCCTAAGCACTGAACCACATCCCCAGTCCTTTTTATTTTTTTTAATTTTATTATTTAAATTGCTAAGTTGCTTAGGGCCTCACTGAGTTGCTGAGGCTGGCCTCAAACTTGCAATCCTCCTGCCTCAGTCTCCCAAGTGGCTGGGATTACAGGTGTGCATCACTGCACCTGGCTCAGTACTCACTCTTATAACAGAGACAACCCTGGCCTGGCTTACCTTCTGAATAAGAAAAGTCCCAGTGTTGCTGTGGCTTCATATTTCAACTAAAATATATATCTATTGGAGAAAAAAATAACAGTATAAGATCTTTCATAGCTTGGTGGATGAGCTGCCATTTCTCCCTGTGAGCCCCACTGGGGCCCTCCTCCAGGGAGGCACAGGGAGGGACAACAGCAACACTGAGTTGGATGAGTCTGTGGCCTGGATCGGAGCTCAGGGCATGCAGGGATTTCCAGGTCAGCCTGGCCCAGCTTGAGCCTCAGGAAGGCTGAGCCCCTGTTGACCTTAGAGATTCCAAGTATGTTCTTGATCCCAAGTTGGTGATCTTTGGGGGCACCTCGCCATTCCATGCTTTGAACAGACCCTAAGCATGCCATCAAGGTGTGGGGACCCTGCGGATGTAGACACCCAGTGTCCAGATGCCATGGCACTGGCCTTGGAAGGCTATGACATTAGTCCAGAGAAAAGAGCCAACCCTCCCATCCTCCCACAGAGGAGGAAACGTGCTGATATCCAGCTGTATATTCAAGTTTGGAAGCTGAAATCATTTCTGCTTCAGGAGTTTTTGCTTGGAAAGCATTTTCTAGAGATTTCCATTTCCACCCTTCATAATCCCATTTTAGATTTTTTCCCCTTGTTTACATGAACTCACCACATCTATTTCCTTTTCAAAACATTTTTCTGGGTCCAAGATGCTGTGGGGTTTTTAGAATATGGACATGGGTATCACAACTCACATCATTTTTTTGGGGGGGTACTGGAGATTGAACTCAGGGGCACTGGACCACTGAGCCACATCCCCAGCCCTATTTTGTGTTTTATGTAGAGACAGGGTCTCCCTGAGTTGCTTAGCGCCTCGCTGTTGCTGAGGGTGGCTTTGAATTCTTGATTCTCCAGTCTCAGCCTCCCAAAGTGCTGGGATTACAGGCTTGCACCCTCGCCCTGCTACAAATCACATCATTAAATCTTGGTGTTGAGCTGGGCCTCAGGAGGCTGAAGCTGAGGCAGGAGGAGGAGAATCACTGAGCCCAGGAGTTCAAGGCCAGCCTGGGCAACACAGCACAGCCCATCTCAAAAAAAAAATCCGGGGCTGGGGTGGTGGCTCAGTGGTAGAGCACTTGTCTTGCATGTGTGAGGCACTGGGTTTGAATCTCAGCACCACATATAAATAAATAAAATAAAGATCCACTGACAACTAAAAAATATTAAGAAAAAAAAATCCAACAACCTGGTGTTACATTAGACCATGTGGCAGCCCACAGCCCTCACAGCCCACAGATGCATGAATCCCCTCTAAGGAGGGCTTGTGTAGACTTTGCTTGAATCTCCTCTAGGGCTGGAAACGTACTACCTCACAAGTGAGCTCATTTCATCTCCAGGTAACTTACGTTCATCCTTGTATTGAGTTGGTCTGCCTTTCTCTGTATCGCCCTTGTTCAGAAAGGAGTTTATAGTCATTGCAAGAAAGATATAAAGATAGTTATTATGTCAGCTAAAAATTGCATAGAGGTGTATATTCAAAGGCTCTTGCTAGGTGATTTACATGTGGACTCCACCTTCTCCCCAGTGTCCTGAGAAGCACAGCCAATCTTGTAGTTAATCTGCTCAGAGGAGGGACGGGCTGGCCATGACCTGGCCTGCCCAGCCCCCTGCAGAGGCAGACTGGGGCTGGGAGGGGTCATCGCCTGGAGCTGTCTGATCTGTGAGGTCTTTAATGGGAAGTAGGCCCTGGAGGAGGAGAGGGAGACACTTCTCAGGCGATGGGTAACACTGGGGACAGCATTGGGTCTTTCAGAGTCCCTCAGCCCACACAGCAGGCACTCTTCTGTGTCTGCCTTCCTGGGCACAGGTGCATGTGTCTGGTAATGACCCTGAGGGGCTGGATTGCAACTGCTGAGGCAGGACAGGGGGTGTGGCCGGGTGGCCGGGTGGCCAGGCTGAGCTTAGGAGAGGTCTGGGCCTGGTCAGGAAGGCGGAGCACTGTCTTTTGTTGATGTTTCCCAAGCCTAAGAGGGAGGGTGGCTGAGAATGAATGGAGCCTTCTCTCTGTCCCTGCAGGTGAATGGCAGCTGTGAGCATCCAGGCTGCTCCTGGCCGCCTTTGAACGGGGGCCTTTGTCTCAGGTTCAGGGAAACCAGATCCCTCTGTGGCACCTGGTTCTGCTGGTTGGGGCAGGAGCCAACTTCCTGCTGGGGCAGCTCTGAGCCCCAGGGGACCTCAGCAACACACCTTTGCCCCTCCTTTGTGGGCAGGTCCTCTCTTTGGGGGCTGCTCATGGCTGCTACTCCTTCCTCTCCCTCCCCACCTCTCCATGAACTAGGTCCTACCCTGCACTATCCATTGGAAGAACTTGGTCTTCTGGGAGACAGCGTGTGTTTGGTGAGGGGGTGGCAGCTAGGCCTACTCAGGGGACAAGGGCAGTGAAGTAAATGCCTTCTGAATGTCAGCCATTGTCTGGCCTTCACTCCCCCACCCCCATGCCAGAGCTACCACTCCTGGATGCTTCCAGAGGGCAGCAGCGCCAGTCCTGCTGTGCAAGCAAGTCAGAAGAGCCTCAGCTCAAGCCAAGCCCCACCCTGCCTGCACCTCTTCCTGGGTCCTCAGGGAAGGACGAGTGTGGCAACAGGTGGCCACCCTTGTTTGCACACTGTGGGAGCCCCACCCCACTCTGCACAGCCCAGGAGGTGACTTCAGACCCAGAGCCTCTTAACCCTTTCCACATCCCACTGGACGTGGTGATGCACTCTGTAATTGCAGTGACTTGGAGGCTAAAGCAGGAGGATCGCAAGTTCAGGGCCAGTCTCAGCAACTTAGTGAAACCCTGCCTTCAAAATAAAAAGTTTAAAAGGGCTGGGGATGTAGCTCAGTAGTAAAGCACCCCTGGATTTGATCCCCAAAGTTCATGTGTTGGAAACTTAATCGTCAAATTCATGTCACTGGTAATTGGAGAGGGGCTTTGGGAGGTCATTAGCCTTAGAGGAATTCATGAGGGTGGGCCCCTCTCATGGCATCAGTGGCTTTATAAAAAGAGGAAAACAAACTGGAGCTAACACACGTGGTCTGTCTCATCATGTGATGCCCTCTACCATGTAAAATGCAACAAGAAGGCCCTCACCAGATGCCAGCTCCATGCTCTTGAATTTCACAGCCTCCAGAATTGTGAGTCAAATAAACTTCTATTCTTTATAAATGACCCAGTCTCAGGTGTTTTGTTACAGCAACAGAAAACAGACTTAAGACAACAGATGTCTCCCATGTCCCAGTCTTACTAATGCAGTTAATGCTTCCTGTGTATAAGTGTGTAGCACTTGACATATGGCATCCTCATTCATGGACAAGGTGAGTATGTCTTGGGCTGTCCCCCATGGAAATCTGAGTGTCCATCCTGACTCCGGTTCCTCACCTTTCACACCTACCGTGCAGCCTGGCGGTCTGCCTCCAAGCTAAGCTGGGTTTGCTGTAAATTCCTCTACCACTTTAAATCTTCTGGATTTATACTGTTTGCACCCACAGAATAAATATGTCCACATAGCTGAGGGGTGTGGAGATATTATGGTTTGGAGTGAGAGCCCTGGAGGCTGACCAGCAGCATGAAAACCTGGCTCTGCCACTTGGCAGCTGTGTGACTTGGGGCAGATGATGTAACTCACTGAAAAAAAAAGGAAAAAATAAGAGCATCTACCCATAAGGCTGTTGTTGAGGAATACGAGGTATCACACGGCAAGCTTAGCAGAGAGACCTGTGGACAGTGGATGGTCAGGACATGTTGTCTCGAAGTAGTCATGGTGGGTGTCCCTCCGCCCCCACCCTCCTGCTCACAAGTCACTCAGAGCAAGAACTTGGAGACTTTGCAGCACTCAGTGGAAGGAACCCTGCTCCAGGTCCAATTAGGTGCTTATTAAGTGCATTTTGACAAGCATGGGTAGGAGCTGAGATGATCCCTTTGTGGAAGTCCAGGCCAAGCTCCCCACCCCCACAGAACCTCCCCTCTGCTAAGCGGCTTTGGCTTTGCATGGGGGGGGGGGGTGTTGACTGGAGCAGTGTCCCCCAGCCTTCTCCAGGCCTGTGGAGCTAGGGAGGGTCCCCCAGATAGACTGTCCTCGCTGGACAGGCAGGGAGGGAGATGGGCAGAGCTGGGGGATGAGTCCTCGCTTCCAGGGACCCTTCTGCTGGCTTGCTTGCGTTTAAACTCCAAATAGAATTACAGCCAGGCAGGCAAGGGATAAAATTAAATCCTTGATCATGATCAAGTGGTTAAAAAAAAACATCACAGCCCAGAGGCTCCGCTCGCAGTGGCTCTGCTTAAGAGCAAGCAGGAGGAGGAGGCGGGGCGGGGATAGGGATACACCTGGCGTCCCCACCTGCCCCGCTTCTGCCACCAAACAGCCCCTGGACCAAGGCTCTCGCTCCCCTCCTAAATGGGAAGGCCGAGGCTTGCTGGGGTCAGAGGTCTCTGACAAAGGAAGCCCCACGCCTTGCCCAGGGAGGCCCGTCCTGGGCTCTGGGCACTGGCTCTGCAGGCCTGGGTTCCAAAGGTTGTGCGAGCCTCTGAGGTCTATGAGCCTCTGTTTCCTAGTCTGGATGGGGAACCACAATGGTACCCACCTCATCAGTTGTTGGCTGTAGGGGGCTGAGGCATGGGGTGTGGGGAGCAGCCTGTCTGGGGCTTAGACAATAAGAGGCCATGTTTTCTGGAGAGAATTTCAGAACAATAAGGTTGACTGAAGATCTGGTGTGCTTTTTGTTTCCTTGCAGGGGCACCTAACCCTGAGGCTCAGGGCAGCTGCCCCAACCTTTGACCTCTCTTTTAGGCAGAAAGCCTGGCTGCTGCCTCTGCTCATGGGCCTGCCTCATGGGAGGGTTGTGGGCCCAGATGGGCTGGGACTGGGGACAGCTGGGTGGGGAGGTGGAGACACAGGGCTGAGGTGCCCCAGGGTCCTGAAGATGCCCTAGGCCTGGGCATCTCTGTGCCCCGTCCCAGCCTTGGAATCGGGAGAGGCCAAATCTTTCCCCAGATCCTGGATGCTCCCAGGAGACAGTAGTGGCTGGAGCAGCTGGCACCTGGCAGGGCAGAACTTGCAGTGCTGAGAGGTTTGTGGAGACCAGAGCGAGGACTGGAGTGTATCTTGGCTGGGGAGTTAGGAAGCTAAGGGAGGAAATAATGAGGAGGTAAAAATAGCCCTTTGTCTGCTGTGGGCCACACATCCTTGTGTGTCCTTGCATGCAAGGAGCCAGAGCAGCTGGAGGGTCTCGGTGAAGAAAGCTGGGTGTGCAGTGGGGACAGGCCTGGCTGAGCAGGGACAGGTCCGTTCACCCCTGCAGTGCCCCACACAGCCTCCCCAGGTCACCTCACTGGCCAGGGCCTCTGTGTGGCTGCTGCTGTGTTCCCTAAGAGAGATTCTGCCCTTAGATCCTAGCCCAGAGGAGGCCTGTGAGGCCTAACAGGGGCTGGCTGCCCCTGCTCACCCTCCCCTCTTCAACCCTGACTGCTCCTGCCAGCTTTTTCCATTGGGAATTTGTCTCTAGGGATGGTCCAGCAGCCTGAGGGAGATTCTGTGGCCACAGTGGTCTGTGGATATTTCTGTCTGAACCACCTCATTCCCCATCAGAAGAGTTGAGGCTACTAAGAGACTTGGGAGAGGCAGCCTGGACTCTGCCCTCAGCCTTTCTATCTGGAATCTTCCTTCAGAACTCTCCCAGAGTCTCCCAGCTTGGACAGTGTCTACAGAGGTGAGCCCTGAACCATCTGGCTGGTGCTCAGGAATCCTCCAGGCTCCTTGAGAGTTAACCCAGCACAGTCTGTGCCAACTGGGCCCCTGCCAGGCCTGAGCTGGTCAGGACCTGCTTACGGAAGTCCTGCTGGGCTGGGGCTGGGCCGGGAAGGCAGTGATGGAGGCCCCAGCCCTGGGATTGCTCAGGTTGCTGCAGGAAACTGATTGGAAAAATCCTCATCACCCAGAGGAGGCAAGCTGCCTGTGGGGCCCAAACTTCTCCCTTCCTTGTCACATGGCTCCCTGGGGAAGTCAGAGAGGGCTGGCTGGCACAGAGGCCCATGGATTCTGCTGGGGGCCCTGGCTCATACTGAGAACCCAGGAAAGCTGCTTCTGGAGTGGAAAATGTATGGACAGTGATTTGTCAGGACAAGCCTGAGAGTTTGAGCTGTTGCCAGAGCACCAGCTCTACACCATCACCCGGTTTGGGCTTGCTCTTTCCGCCAAGGCTTGCTCTTTCCAAGGCTAGGGTCCGTTCAGGGCCCAAACGCAAAGGGGTGTTCCAGTTCCCTTGGTGGCCAAGAAGGGGATTCACCCTGTTCCTCCTCTGAGATGCAGAAAGGATGAGCCGTTGCTCTGTGCTCGACTATGAAGAGGGCAGAGAGGCTTAGGAGATTAAGCTCTTAAAGGTCTTCAGGCTGAGAGGACACCAGGACACCAGGCGGCGTGGGGTGGGGGTGACAGCACCTGGAGAGCCCTGGACTGGGAGCTGAGGGCTGGGTTTGCAGCCTAAGATGCCACTCACCTTGGGGGAACTCCATTCTGTGTGTCTGAGCCTCAAGGGGCTTGCAGGAGCAATTGATGATGTTTGCAAAATACACTCAGCTCTCTACCAGCCAGGCATATAGTAGGACCCTATTTTCCCTAACCCCTTTTTTTTTTAAATAGTTTTTAGTTGTCAATGGATCTTTATTTTATTTATTTGTATGTGGTGTTGAAGATTGAACCCAGTGCCTCACGCATGCTAGGCAAGTGCTCTGCCACTGAGCCACAACCTCAGCCCTCCCTAACCCCTTTTAACTAAGTGCAGCTCTAACTTGTTTTGACCAATAAAATGTGAGCAGAAGTAATGCATCATTCCAGGTGGAAACTTCATGGGCATTTTCTATGTTCCAGAGGTGACTGCCCCATCATCCTGGGTCCTGGCAGAGCCCCCAGCCACTCCATACTCCACAAGTGAGGAAGAAAGCATTGTTTCATGCCCCAAGGGCCTTGGGATTATTTGTTTTTGCAGCATAATCCTGCCTCTCCTGACTGCTCCAGTTGCATCAGCGATCTCTCTAGCCATGGAAGTTGTGTGGCAGGCCAACTCTGGCCATAGCAGAGTAATCTGTTCTCCTCTCAATCCAAGGGCATTCCCTGAGACTCACCTGCTTTTTTTGGCATCTGAGGTAGCACAAGTAAGGCTGCCCCATCGCTGTCCTGAGCTTAGGATTCAGTGTCTCCTCCTTCTGGAGTGCAGCCCCAAGGCCGTGGTGGACCTGGTTCCCTGTTTTCCTCTGACCTCATCTCATTCTTCCCTGCTCATCCCCCTCTGGCCACTTGGCTCCCTTCCCACCTCAGGGCGTTTGCATTTGCTGATTGCTCTGCCTGGAATGTTCATCCCCCCTGGCTGACCCCTCCTCAGTTTACAGGTGTGAGCTCCCATGGCAGCACCTTGGAGGGTCTTCACTGGCTACCCTATTTTGCTGAATTTCTTGTTTACTTGTTAATCTCTCCCTCCTCCCACTAGAGAGTAAGCTGCTTGGGAGCAGGGACCTTGTCTGGCTCCTTCACTGATGTGTCCCCAGTACCTGGCATGTCATGGGCTCTCAATAAAGCCTTGTCAGAAGAGTGGATGACCTTGACTGTGGAATGGCTCCTCTGCCTGAGCCTTCAGTGACCCACAGTCCAACAATGACCCTTTTTGCTTCACCAAAGTTGTGCTGATAAGGAAATCAAAGCCCTATGGAGAGGAGGGGGCCCTGTTTCCATATCTCCGGGGGTGGACCCTGGCCCCCTGTGGGCCCCATGCTCACCATCCTTTTGTTGGCCAGTGAATCAATCCTGGGCTTCTAAAGGGGCTTGGGGACTTGGATTGATCAGGAATTTTTTGTTTACAGGCACAGAAACCAAGTGCAACTGGTTCATGGCTCTGGAGAGCCTCTGAGGAGAGCTCTTAAGAGTAAGGCAATTGCCATCAGAACCAGGGCCTCAGAGCTTAGAACTGGGGATGTGATATTTCCTGAACATTCTCCCTTTAGGACCAACTCTGCTTGTTTCTGTGTGATTTTGCCTTTTGGCCTCATCAGCTCCTACCTCAGACAGGCCTTCTCCAGCAGAGGGACATGGCTCCTGGCAACATCCCTGAAAAGGAACTTGCTTTCTCCCAGGGCCCAAAGTAATCCCAGGGCAGTCTCTGATTGGCTGGCTTGGATCACAGGCTACCTGTTGGGCCAATCATAGTGGCTGGAGATTTAGTCATATTCCCATTGACTAAATGACCTGAGTAGAGCAGGCTGCTGAAAGTGATGTCCCCACAGGGAAGGAACAATGATGGTTCACAAAAGGAAGGACGCTGTGGGGTCAAAGATGAGATGTCCACCATAGGGCTCTGGTGTTGGCTGACCCCCAGAGAGTGAGAAATCCCACAGTAACAACAGCCCTGGGGGCTTAGTCAGCGTGAAGCCTGGGGGCTCAGTCAGAAGGAGGAAGAGTGAGAGGAAGGGGAGCCTCCTATTGAGATTAAAATCAGAGGTTTCATAGCCAGAGGGTATGGTGAGGCCCGGAATCCCAGCTATTTGGGAGACTGAGGCAGAAGGGTTGCAAGTTCAAGGCCAGCCTGGGCAAATTAGTGAGACCCTAAGCAAATCAGTGAGACCTGGCTTTGAAAATAAGTAAATAAATAAACAGTAAAAAATCAGAATCTTCTTTCCCTTATAGACCTGGTTTCACCACCATCGGGTGGCACTATGGTGTCCTGTGGCCCCACCTGTAACTTTAGGTGTCTCCCAAGAGTGAAAAGACTGGGAAATGCCACAGGCTGACTCCCTCTCTCAGAATCAGGGTACAGTGAGGGTTCTGGGAAGTCCTGCAGGGAGGACAGCCATTTCCTGCAGCTATCTGGCCACAGAACTTGGGAGTTTTATTTTTTTATTTTTTTAAACTATGTGGAACAGGCCCTGAGAATGGCTGCCATGGAGAAAGAGCACTAGACAAATCACCAGAAATCCTGGCTTAAGCCTGAGCTCTGCTACTTATGGGTTGTAGGACTTTCCTGAGTCTCAGTTCACCAATCTGTAAAATAGGTGAAAATAGCCAGGTGTCGTGGTATACACCTGTAATTCTAGCGACCCAGGAGGCTGAGACAGGAGGATCTCAAGTTCAAGACCAGCCTCAGCACTTCAGTGAGCCTCATCAACTTAACTAGACCCTGTCTCCAAATAAAATTTTTTTTTTTGTTACCAGAGATTGAACTCAGGGGTACTCAACCACTGAGCCACATCCCCAGCCTGATTTTGTGTTTTATGTAGAGACAGGGTCTCACTGAGTTGCTTAGCGCCTCGCCGTTGCTGAGGCTGGCTTTGAACTCTCGATCCTCCTGTCTCAGCCTCCCAAAGGGCTGGGATTACAGGCATGCGCCACTGTGCCCAGCTGAGCAGCTTCTTCTAAACAGACAGCAACACCACCCGCCCCCTTCCAGCCCTTAGCCTTCCTTGCCCCACCCAGCAGTCAGTCTGGGCAGAAGTGGTTCTATTATTGTCCCTGGGCTGCAGTAACAAAGGGCCACAGGCTGGGTGGCTTAAATGACAGAATGTATTATCTCACAGTTCTGGAGACTGGAAATCTGAAATCAAGGTGTTGACAAGATCAGTTCCCTCTGAGGCCCTGAGGGAATAGTTGATCCAGGCCTCTTTCCTTGGCTTGTAGGTGGCCATCTTTTCCCCCCACCCCATCTCTTTATTTATTTGGTACCAGGGGATTGAACCCAGGGACATTTAACCCTTAAGCCATATCTCCAGCTCTTTTCATTTTTTATTTTTTTATTTTTTAAAAAATATTTATTTATTTATTTTTAGTTGTAGGTGGACAGAATATCTATTTTATTTTTATGTGGTGCTGAGGATCGAACCCAGTGTCTCACACGTGCTAGGTGAGCACGCTACCACTGGGCCATAACCCCAGCCCCTCATTTTTTATTTTGAGACAGGGTCTTGCTAAGTTGCTGAGGCTGGCTTTGAACTCGAGATCCTCTTGCTTCAGCTTCCCAAGCTGCTGAGATTACAGGCATGCACAACTGACTTGCCTGGTCTCTTTATATGTCCTCTGTGTGTGTTGGTGTCCTAATCTCTTCTTACAAGGACACCAGTCATGCTGGATTGGGCCATCCTAAATGGCCTCATTTTTAACTTGTTCACCTCTGTTAGACACTATCCCCAAATAAGATCACATTCTGGGATACTGGGGATTAGGACTTCAACATATGCATTTGGGGGAGACACAATTCAATCCATAAGAGTGGGCATTCTCGGGGCTGGGATTATGGCGCAGTGGTAGCGTGCTCGCCTAGCACGCATAAGGCACTGGGTTTGATCCTCAGCACCACATGAAAAAAATAAAATAAAGACATTCTGTCACCTACAACTAAAAAATAAACATTAAAAAAAAAAAAAAAAAGAGTGGGCATTCTCCCCAGCAGGCCTTTCCTTCCATGTCACCAGCCCAACTGCTTGGTTTGTGGCCTGCTGGAAGAGAAAGAGAGCCCATAATTGTGTTAATTGCCACAATACCAGATCTGCAGTTAATATGCCATGGAAACAAAGAGCAAATGCACTAATAGCACATAATTGGACTTCAACTACACCCTCGGCAACGCTGTGCAACTCAGCCCCGCTGTTTATGCTCCTTTTCAAATTAGCAAAGATGAACAAATTAACATTTGTTTCCCCTTCCTCCTGCCCAGAGGGCAGCTGTGGGGGTACCTTGGGGATGGGGATAGCCTCTGAAAACCCTGCTTGGGTCTTGTTCAGAGGAAGGCACCCAGGCCCAACCTGTGAGGCCAGGGGCAAGATGAGCGCATGGAGGGCCTCTCAGCTTCCAGCTGCAGGGTAAAGTATCCAGACCTTTCCAGGAGCCCCAACTCTGCAGCAGCTGACTGGGGCCTTGGCAGACAGCAGTCCTGGGGAGGTAGCCATTCAGGTGATGTGCTTTGTTCTCTGCAGGAAGGCGTGGGGACTGATGGAGCCCTGGGGCAGGTTTGGGTCACATTTGGAGAATTGACACCTCCGTTCCTGGAGCAGTGGTCAAACCCATCTGCATCTGACTGGGGCTCCCGTGCCTTCTCCCTCTGCCCTTCTCAGCACACAGGCTTGGCTGCTTTGTGTCTCCATGGCTCTAGGGACAGAGCGTCTGGAGGTTGCCCTGCCCATGCTTGCCTGTGTCTGTGAAAGGTGCTCTGCTCAGGCCTGGAGGCTGGGACCAGCTTCAGTCCTAACATGCCCACCAGGTGTCTGGGGCTCCTTGCCCTTGGCCTCCCCATCTGCCTCTTTCTCCAGCCTCCTGGCCTTTCTGCAGCTGAGCAGGGACAGGCTGAGCTTTTAGCCTGCAGCTCAGGCAGTCTGGATTCTCCCCACTGTCACAGCTGCTGGCCTGGCCTGTGCTGCCAGGGGCTGGGGTGGCAGTGGGACTCACAGACCCCTCATCCTCAGTGTCTCCCCTTGCCTGCTCTCGTGGCCTGGGTTGTCCCTGTCTCCCACGGCCTGGGTGGAGGGTAGGGCCTGTCTGGCTCCCGTGCCTCAACACCTTTTCCAGGCCTTTCTGGGTCTCCTCCCTGGCTCCTGCCAAGCCAGCTGCAGGGAAGCTCATTGAGAATTCTTGAAGCCCCGTCTGCTGGCTGTTGGGGAGACGCCCTCTTCCTCAGCCGGGCAGCCTTCTCATTTGCATCCCCTAAATCAATGCCCTTCATGATCAAAGCCCCACACTGCAACTTCAATGAGGCTGGCTAAGCCTCAGAGCCAGGCCTTGAGGAGAGGGGAGGGGAAGCAGGACACACCCTCCCTTCCTGCTGCCCACTGTGGCCCAAGGGGAGCTGGAAAACAGAGGCCCTTTGGGAGTCACTGATGGAGACTGGGTGAGCGCTGAGGAACGGAGCCGAGTGGAGCTCCCCAGGGAGCTGCTGCCTTCCTCTGGCTCTCTTCACCGGGCTGCACAGGAAACAGGCACAGGGCATAGCAACCCTGTCCATGGGCTTTCTGAATGTCCTATAGTTCTGCTCCAGCGCCTGAAGATGTCAGGTGGTGTCTGGAGGAGCTGGAGGAAGGCAGCCAGGTAGGCCTCCCTCGTGGAGACCGTGGAGACAGAGGGAGGCTCCATTCAGGGACTCCTAAGGAACCAGCAGGATTTGGCCAGACAGAGAGGGAAGGTCAGTCACCCCTGATCTGCTGCACCTGGGGGTTGTGGGATGAACACTTACAGACCCAGCTATAGCCGGGCGCGGTGGCTCAAGCCTGTAATCCCAGCACTTAGGGAGGCTGAGACAGGAGAATCGCGAGTTCAAATCCAGCCTCAGCAATGGCGAGGCGCTAAGCAACTCAGTGAGACCCTGTCTCTACATAAAACACAAAATAGGGCTGGGGATGTGGCTCAGTGGTCGAGTGCCCCTGAGTTCAATCTCCAGAACCAAAAAAAAAAAAAAAAAAAAAAGAACAGACCCAGCTAGAATGACAGTCGCCACTTAGTGAGTACTCTGTGGGCCAGATGCGGTGCCAAGCAAGAGCTTTCCGTCATCACAGTTGACCCACGCCCTATCCCCAGGAGGCACACTTCATCGTTAGCCCTGTTCTGCAGATGAGGAAACCGGGAGGAGAGACACAGAGCTGGGAGTTGGCAGGGTCATAGTGAGCGGAGTGGAGGCCCAAGCAAAGTACTGCGGGCCACTGAGCATGTCCGCAGTGTTCGAGGGCCTGGTCTGTGCAGGACGGTCAGCACAGGCCCTGTCCTTATGCAGAGGGCACTTCCCGGCAGCCCTTGCTCACGGCACCCCTTCTCCCACTGTTCCACCCCAGCATCTTAGCGCAATGGTGACCACATAGCGTAACATGAGCCCTTGGAGCTGGAGGGAGGGATCAGGCAGGCCAGATGCCAGCCAAGCAGATCTGCTCCTTGGTGTTCCCTTCTTCTCATGTCCTTGCAGAAACGTTGACCGTGAGAGCAGCGATGTCAGAATGTCAGCATCAGCTCTAGAGCTTGACAGATCTAGGTTTGAATCCTGGCTTTACCACTTGGCTGTGTGACTTTGGGCAGATCACTTAACCTCTCTGAGCCCAGTGGCCCATCCTGTAAAAAAGGATGATTTCTACTCATCACTGGGATGGCTGCCAGCATGGAGTCACACGTGCACGTAGATCTGTGCAGGTGTGCCTGCAGCAAACAGTGTGAGAGCTGAGCCTGTTTTTTTTTTTTTTTTTTTTAATTTTATCTCTTGGGGGTTATTAGTCCCTGCTACACAGATGAGGAAGGAGGGAAAAAAGGTGTCCCCAAGGGACAAAGTGAACTGGAGGCTTGGGAGGGTCAGAGTCTGGCTCTAGATTTGTGTGTGTGCGCACACACGTGCAGGTGTGCTGGGGATTGATGGCTCTTGATTTTTATTGGAGTTTTTTAGCTCAGGGAGCTTCAAGGCCAAAGGAAACGCACAAGAGGTGGGGGGAGGAGTCCAGAGAAGCCTCATCTGAGACTGCGCTCGGCTACTTCCAAGATGGCTGGTTTTAACGTGCCACTCAAACCTCTGAACTCTTTCCCATCAGTTAAATGGGGATGAGTAAAACCCTCTACCCAGGAGATTTCTGTGGGGCCCAGATGCGTTCAGATGCCCTTTGAAAAAGGCAGTTGTTCAAAGTGGATCAAAGACCTAGGAATTAGACCAGAGACTCTGCGTCTAATTGAGGAGAAAGTAGGTCCAAATCTTCATCACGTGGGATTAGGCCCCGAATTCCTTAACAAGACACCTATAGCACAAGAAATTAAAGCAAGAATCAATAAATGGGATGGACTTAAACTAAAAAGCTTCTTCTCAGCAAGAGAAACTATC